>LZPO01017513.1:86965-110772 GCA_001675575.1 Neotoma lepida | reverse complement strand
TGCTTGAAAATGGCAGCACTGATTTTCCACATCAGAGAACACAAGAAGAACCTGGAAAAGCAGTTTCTGAAAGCTTGAACTCTGACGCAGCCACACTACCTAAGAAGAGTCCAGTCTCCTGCCTCCAACAACAAGCTAGAAATTGCTGCTGTGTGTATAGTAAACACTGTACCCAGCACTAAACATCATCACCTCACATAACCCTTCCAACAACCCTCTGAGGTAGGAAGCCAAAAAGGATGTGCAGTTAACTAAGCAACACAGGAGGCTTTTAGAAATGCAAACCTTCCAAATCATACAGAACAGCCCACTGTCAGAGAAAGGGAGGGTCTGAGGGGATGATGAGGCCAGAACAGACCACGGGGGTATTGATCTGCACTCATCCCTTCTCTCTCCTGGTTGATTTCTCTGTGGCCATTGCCCTATTTCTCTCCATCAGACCACAAGAGAGGAAATAAACAAATTAAACTAAGTGTTACTGTGTGAAAACTGCAAAGCCAGCTAGGAGAAAGTATGAACTTAACAGATAATGTTAGGTTTGGGGCCATCTGATCCTTGGGGGTGGGGGGAGTCTTACAAATTCTTTATCCTATCCCTGAAACTTCAAGTAAGAACCATCAGTGTGGTTTTTAACTAAATATGATAAGGTAGGGAGAAAATACCCAGAATAAAAGCTAGAAAAGCAATTACTATGGAGGGCAGAATATATGACTTGCAAAGAACAATAGCAATGCTAAAACTGTCTCATGATTTATTGAAAGGAACTACTTGGGTAGGCATCAGAGGAAATACTTAAGGCTTCAGATGCCTACTTATAAATATGGTTTTAGAGCAATGAACTGAATATAGAGATAATAGTAACTGTAGACACAGTGTCAGAGGAACTAGCTGTAAGATTGCAGCAGTGGGTTGGGAGCTCATGAATAGTTAGGGCTAGGCTGCTTGCTTTATATGTTCTTACTCCAAATAGTATTCTTAGCAGGAGAGGCAGAGTAGCAGTACTAGCCAAGAAACGTGTCTATGTGGAAACTCATGAGTTTTGGGGAGAAACATGCCAAGAGCTTGTGAGTGAAAGAAAAAGGAGAGAGCAATAGAACTGCTAATGGTTGGGGGACAGAACAGGATTTTCAGCTCGATGGAAGATGGAGATGCTGCATCTTTGTCACAACACAATACACAGACAGAAGCAAGAAGTGTGGCGATGGGGTGTCAACCATCCAGATATCTGCTAGAAGTCTTGTTTGGTTAGAAGTAGGGTACCCAACAGGTTCTTGACTTACTTCGGTAACAATTTTATCTCCCAGATGGTAGAGGAAGCAATTAGGGGAACTTCAACTCTGGACCTAATTCTGACCAAGAAGAAAAAAATAGTTGGTGAAATGAAAACTGATAGGAACATTCAGCGAGAGTTACTACGTCATTCCAGAGTTCAGGGTAATCAAAGAGGTGGAGGTCGACTTGGAAAATTCATAGGAAAGGGCATGACTCAATGGCACGAGATGCAGTATGGGAAATGGCTCAAGAGGACAGAACAGCTTCCAAATGTTCAATTGTAGTCACAATGACAAATAACCTCTCAGGAAGGGCAGAGGGGCGGCACTGAACTAACTAGCATGGCTTCCCAGAGATCTAGCCCAGGTCAGATTCTTAAGGGACATGCAAACAAAACAAAAGATGAAAAGAGGGCGTGTGATGGACTGTAAGAAGTGGAATGGATNCATAAGAATAACATCAGGAGAGCTGAAATTCCAAATTAGCAAGGCTTGGCTAAATAAATAAATAAAATGAGCAAACATACAAAAACCACTAAAGACAACTATCTAGTCTCTGATTTAAAATTACATCTACTGCTCTCCCTTCCAATTTCTCCAAAATCACCACAAAAACAAATAAGCAAAAAAGACAATACAACAACATTAAAACAAAGAAGGTTCATGGTTAATAGTGATAGATAATAAAGAGAAAAGGAAACTCTCTCACTCCCGTATTGCTCCTGGGTTCTTTATCAAGGAGAATGACTGTCAGACTAAAGAGGAGAGAAGAAATTAAACTCTAAAATGGGTCAAAAGATGTAAGACAGCACATCAGTAATACATTCTAAATGAACTACTATTCTGTAGGAAGCCGACTGACCTNGCAGGCAGGCCGTGGAACTGCACTCTAGGGACAGTTGTGGAATCACAAAGAATAGAGACTACAGGATGAGATGACAAAGGTGGCACCAATTTTCAAAACGGGAAAGAAGAACAGTGATGCAGAAAGAAATTCCAATGGATTGTTAAAGAAATGGTCTCTAAGCACATTTAAAAAAATAAAAATCAAATAAATGAAGCAAAAACCACTGGAAGCCAGCTTAAATGGCTAAGGGTAAATAACACAGTGCTGCTAGCTTCATTTTCCTAACAGACTTACAATAGAAATCAAAGCTGTGTAAATAGCTGACAGCCCTAAGATCAAAATGGAGAGATGTGGGCTGAATTACAGTCTAACAGGGTGCTGGTAACTGGTAGAATAGCACCAAANGAAGGTGACTTATGAAGACATGAGCCTGCAGGGTAA
Source organism: Neotoma lepida (assembly GCA_001675575.1). Classification (NCBI taxonomy): domain Eukaryota; kingdom Metazoa; phylum Chordata; class Mammalia; order Rodentia; family Cricetidae; genus Neotoma; species Neotoma lepida. Next base: position 108,213 of record LZPO01017513.1, on the reverse strand, counting down.
TTTCTACATGTCATGCCCCAGGGTTTTGTAGTCCTTACACTTTTCTCAGAAACATGAATGACACACAGAAGGCAGGCATATTAAACTTGTAGATGACAAGAAAGCAAAAGGTATGTTGCATGACAGAGTCAGAAACCACACAGATCCAGCATTACAGGGACAGGATTTGAAACTTAGTGACTCTCTTATTTTCCAAGACCTCTGGAAAAGATTCTGGAACCTTCTTGAGAAAATAGTTTAACAATGACCACTTGGCAAGGGCCCTGTTGAGGTGATTCAAACACCAGATGGGTNGTTGAGCTAATTGACCTTTAAGGGTTCTGCCAACCCTGTTTTAATGACTCCAATATTAAGAATCTCAGTTTCTAAAATCTCCAGAAGAAATTTCNCAGCCTTCCTTGATAACCCACAGAATATTGCCCACAGTAAGGNCAATGTTTCCTCTTGTTCATTTTGACATTAAGACATTTTAATGTTTTTTTCGCCATTTATCTTTTTTGCAGTTGCTGTTTTTCCCACTAGCAGAAGTTACACTAGAAACAGGATGCACAGAGGGGCATTTTACATCTAGAAAGAAAGGTCCCTGTCAAAATGTTCTAGATATGCCAAGAACTGTACTTAGCTTACCTTCTCACAATATGCCAAGTATCATCCCCTGAAGGGTTTAATCTGGGGTCACAGTAAAGGCACTTTGTTTTAAAGCAGCTAATCCCCTGCATCCCCCTGCCCCGGGCCCCCTCCCACGCCCCCCCCACATGGCTGTCCTTCATAGAAGCAAAATTTTAGAAAGTAATGCCCTCAGAAATAGCCCTAGAGTTCAAATGCACAGCTTAACAGAAGTGTCCCATCCACGGTGACTGCAAATACTCAGAATGAGACATGACTTCATTTTAATAGCAAGTCTGTTCCCTACTTACTCATTTATCTCCAAGGCTTCATGAGCTGCAGAAATCCTGGCTTGAGGGTTCCTCTCTCTCCAAGCTTTTTGCATTACTAGTTAGAATTAAAAAAAAGGAACAATGCAAGTCAACTGGTACATATAAATGGGATGACTGGATACAAGACAATAAGTAATTGGCAGCTTTAATTGTAAGAGAACATTTTATTACCAAGAAAGTCAGCCCATATCTCCAAAGTCAAATAAGTATTCTGAATTACTATTCCATTGTTTTTCAGTTGCCAATAACAAACTTTTTTGGTGTGGGTATTAAATTACAGATACAAATATCATACACTAAAAAAGTCAAGAAAATGAACTATAATAGAGATTCCATGTCTTTTGACTTCAATAAACATTTGTTGTTAGAAAACATATTTTACACATTTTGAAATTGCTATTTTATGATCAGATCATCCTGAATGTACCTGCTCCCATCTAAAGTGACACTCTCAGTAATTTGTTCATTCTATAATACACAGTTTCTATTCAACATGTTCCAAAGCATTTGCTACAAGCTCTGGATATTTGAATGTTGAAACTATGTGGAGAATGTGAGCTGAGTTAAAGTACTGTAGGATTTTGCTTGATGTGGATATTTGTGATAGCAACAAGGACTTTAAAAACAACAATATTCTTACATAATTTGATAATTCATATTTTATAAGTCAGTTTGTAAAAGTATATAGAAGTTGTTTCATTTAAAGGTATTGTCCTGGCTAGTTTTATGTCAACTTGACATCAGCTAGAATAATTTGGGAAGAGGGACTCTCAACTGAGACAATGCATCTATAAAATGAGGCTATGCAAACCTGTGAGACATTTTCTTAGTACAGNCAGGGGAGGGCCCAGCCCACTGTGGGTAGTGTCATCCCTGCGCTGGTGGTCCTGGCTCTATAAGAAAGCAGGTTGAGCACACCATGGGGAGCAAGCCAGTAAGCAACACTCCTCCATGGCCTCTACATTAGCTTCTGCCTCCAGGTTCTGGCCCAGTTTGAGTTTTTGCCTTGGTTTCCTTCAGTGGACTGTGATTCAGGATATGTAAGTCAAATAAACCTTTTTTCCCCCATGGTGCTTTCAGTCATGATGTTTCATTATAGCAATCGTAACTGTAAATAAGACAGGAATTTTCAGCTATTTACTTTTGACCATTTAATAATACAAAGTTTAGCTGTAGGAAAGTACTGAATGTGAAATGCATGTTAAACAAAGTCTTCTGAGGTAGAAAACACATATGCACTCCTACAGTCAGAGCCATGTGCCCTTCAAGTGCTAGTAAACCAATATATTAAGTCAGTAAAATAGACTGCTCATTTACAGTCAGTGAACCCCAATTTCTAATTAGAATGTGATCAAGGAGACCCTTCATTCCCCCCACTTTTGAGTTTAACTCACTTTGTNTAAGAGGTGTATCTTCAAAATATATAAAGTTTACTTTGGTGTTTTAAAATCATGTTATAGGTAATAATAAGCCTCATTCCTACATTGATAATCATTGTGAATAAATTTCATGCAGGTATCCTTTAAGGATTCTGGGTTTTACTCGTCAATTTAATATTTTATTCTTTGGAGAGGGTGTGTGTGTGTGTGTGTGTGTGTGTGTCCCAAGTGATAACCTCAGGTGTCATTCCTTTATTCACCTTTCTTCTTCTCTTCCTTTTTTTTTTTTTTTTTTTTTTTTTTTTTTTGTTTGTTTGTTTCTGAGACAGGTTCTCTAGTCCAGCCTGGATCTCATCACATAGTTTAAAGCTATGGCCAGCAAGCCCCAAGNATCCACCTGTTTCTGCCTCCCCAAAGCGTGTGCTACCAAACCTAAATTTTGTTTCTTTTTACATGGGTTCAAGGGATCAAAATTAGGTCCTCATGCTTACAGGCAAGAGCTTTGCCCAGAGAGTTATCTCCTCACCCCTCATTATACTTTTTATAGAGACCAGGCTAGCCTGGAACTCACTGTGTAGTCCAAACTGCTCTCAAATGAGAGATCCTCCTGCCTCTGCCTCCTGAGTATTAAGATTATAGATGTGTGGCGTTAGGGATTTAGCTCAGTGGTAGAGCGCTTGCCTAGCAAGCACAAGGCCCTGGGTTCGGTCCTCAGCTCTGGAAAAAAAAAAAAGATTATAGATGTGTGCCACCAAACCTAGCTGGAGAGCAGATAGTATAGAATCCAAACCAAGATTTGGAACAAGCTAAAAATCTTCCCGACCCTGAAATATCTGAAGGATTCCCATACTTGCATCTGCAGGACGAAGATGGTCCGAATCACAAGTAAAGAATGTCTGGTGATCCTGGGCAGAGAGATTCATGTCATAGTATGTCAGAGGTTCTCGTCCTGTGACCCAAGTGTACCTGTCAAGGGCAAATATGACGGTCAAACAGCCTTGAGAAAGGCAAGAAGACCTACAAAAGAGAAAGCCGCAGAGCAGCTGAAATGCAAACCACTACTGAGCATTAAAATAACTTGGCTTGTGAACAAAAAACNTATTTTTTAAAGCCATCTTGTTCTGGGCTTAGGGGTTAAGATTAGTGACTGCTCTTCCAGAGGATTCCTTTTGAATTCCCAGCAGCCACATGACAGCTAACAACTGTGACTCTAGTTCCAAGGGGATCTGATGCCCTCTTCTGGCCTCCCTTGGCAGTGCATGCACAGGGTAAACTGGTATATGCAGGCAAACCACTTATGCACATATAATAAAAATAAATCTCAAAAACATCTTCCTTTATATAGCACAAAATAAATAAAATTTTTCTCTTCTATTTTTGCTTTAACATTTTAGTAGTCNTTGATAATGAAAAACTTCCCTAATCAATANTACAAATAGACATTTCCCCAAAACTATGAAATTTCTAATTTGTACAATTACTTCATTCAATTAAGTTNTAATATAACCTGTCTGGGACCCTTATATTCAAGGTCCAGGGATCTNCANGAAGATGTACAATATCTACTGAGAAGAGTAACCACAATAGAAGGCCAGTGAGGTGGCTCAGTGAATCAGGGGCACTTGCAGCCAAGTCTAAAATCCCAAGTTCAATATCTAGAACCACGTGATGGAAGGGGAGCATCAACTCCAACAAGATCTTCTATGAGCATTACATGCAACATATACATACACACACACTTAATTTTTTCCAAAGAATAAGAGCAATAGAAAAAGTTACAGCCTATAGTTTCATAAATTATTCTCAACTAGAATGTCAAAATATCCATAAAAAAAAAAACAACTTGAAGATAGTATCCAAAAAATGGAAGCTGTTGGACGTAACATGTCTATAATCCCAGCATTCACTCGTGAGGCAAAAGGATCAGGAGTTTGGGGTGCTCCTTAACCACACAGCANGCCTGGCCTCTGAAACCCTGTCTCAGACAAAAGCAAGCAAGATAAAAGAAGTAGGGGAGGAAGAAAGAGGAAGGAGCAAATGGAAAAGGAGGAGGGGGTAGGGAAGGGAAAGGGAGAAAAGAGGAAGGAGGGAAAGGAGAGGAGAGGAGAGAGGAAAATACACTATTAGATGACCCACAAATGAACCAGCAATAACACTTGCTATTTTTGCTCTCTAAACCACTCATTTATTTCCTGAACTGACAAAAGACTCACCGATTGTATTCAGCACCCCTAAACAAATTTAGTGGATTTCGCCACACTTTGCACTCTGTAACAAAGAGAATATGAAAATGTTACATGTAAGCCCAGTGATAGTAGGAGCTAATTAATTCAGTAAAACACCCTTCCGGGCCATTTGATAAGATAATTTTATCCTCCATCCTTTATGTAGGAAACCGAAAAACAAAAGGCAGCCCTTGAGATTAATCAGGTAGTTGAGGCCACTCAGGCACTGGGACAGGGGAAACTTCACCTAATCTCTGGGCCCAAGTTTCCTTGTTTTTCAAATCATAGCACATGCCAATGTCAGCTACTGTGTAACTTTCTAAGTTAGTCTAAGATATTTGCGCAGATTTTATGAATTTACCTCCAAAAATATAGTAAAGGTACATACAAAGCTGAGACTACTTTTCATCACTCCAGAATACATCTCTCAGTGACATCATCCATGACAAACTACAACTCTGCAGCANAGCCAGAGACAGGCCTAGACTCAGCCAATTACAGAGGACGCTAGTTTTTATTTGGAGATAATTTGCTAGATTGATATTGTCTTTCCAGGAAGGAATAAGAAAATTNATAAANTTACCATAGTTGCAGAAAGAAGTTCTATGAAAATAAACTGGAGGCATTTTCATTTTCACACTTAGGCTGACANATATATGTGAGCCATCACCCTAATAGCAGAATGTTGGTCACTAAGATGATACATTTTTGTCATACATGGGCACAGAGACTTGGGACCACGGGGCTTTTACTTTGAGAAGTTCATTAATAGCTTTAAGACTGTGTTATATTAGGTATGCGATTAATAAGCTATAATTGTTTTTAAACATCCTATTGATTAAGACTTTCTAATGATTTATAATACTGGATTCCTTTAGATAAATATAGTTCTATTAGAACTATAAATAAAACTCACTTAACCAAAACCAAAACATCAGTACTCAAAGAACACACCCAATGATATGTACAATCAAAACTATGGCAGAACTCCAAGAGATAGTAAAGGCCAGATGCTGAATCATTGGGATTCTACTGTAGGCCTATTCATCCCAACTTCCATCCCTCCACCCATCTGTCTTCTACCTATCCAACAGGCGTTACTTTTAACACTCGGTGGAGGAGACACGTACGCCAGTACTACAGCACTCTGCATGTACTAAAATACAAAGCACCGCTGTAATACTCTGTGTGGTCACACCACAGGCTGCTATAAAGCACCGCTGTAATACTCTGTGTGATCACANCACAGGCTGCTATAAACCACCGCTGTAATACTCTGTGTGATCACACCACAGGCTGCTGAAATAGTAAAGCAAGTACATACTTATAATGGGATGTATGTTTTCATTTAAAAGAGATGGATTTAAGTTTAAACTTAGCCAGTATCTCATTTTAAATTTACGCAATGCTTATAATGGCCCTAAAATTTTGACACTTAGCTTAATTTGTCATTTAATGCAACATCTCTGAATTCTGCTAAGAAACTGAGATTTGATAGTTATCACTTCATATGACACTAACTAGAAAATTATGTTTCTTTTAGTTAATTACTTGCTGTCATGAACACTGTGGAGCCAGATCTTGGCTTGAAATACTATGGTCAGCCGAACAACTTGATTACTATCCTGAGGGCTGGAGTGACTCCTAGAATGTCATCATTGCCAACTACTCTGCAGTTAAACTCCTGAGATTCCAAACACTCTTGCCACTTCCTAAGTCCTGCAAGGTTTACAGTCAGGCTACAATAAACTTGTATGAGATTTGTGTACAAGGATGTACATGGTATAAATATTTACAATAAAACAGGAATATTTGAAAAGATATTTCATCTATTTAATTTGATTGGGAATAGTAATTTTTAAAATATTTTGGCAAATATTTTTCTCCAACAAGTAGTGCCTGGGGGGAAAAAAGCACTATTCAAAATTCAATTGACAAATTAAAATAAAAATTATCTCCAGCTAAATTTTGCCTCTATTACATTAGCTGAAACTTAAACTATTTCTAAGGAAAAATAACTCCAAAAAGAAATACTGTGTATACTTCAAATAGTCACCAAGCAGTGCCTAAAGAATACTTTATTTAGGAATTTCCATAACATTTCCAGCAGGGGGTGCTGCAAACGTTTGAAAACATTAAATTAATCACGAACAAAATCCTTGTTAACTTGATGTTGCAGAAGTGTTCTGTATTCACTTTTAAACTATCTCTGAAACTCAGAAATTAAGATCCAAGTAACTGTAGAGATGTAACGGGAGAAAGAGGACTAAGAAGTACAAAGCAAATGTCTTCCTAATTTTGTAAAGGGAGAAAGAGGACTAAGAAGTACAAAGCAAATGTCTTCCTAATTTTGTAAAAGGAGAAAGGGAACTAAGAAGTACAAAGCGAATGTCTTCCTAATTTTGTATGTTTGAAATTGAGGGAACAGGGCAGGACTATTTTTCCTTATGAAATAAGCAATATAAAGGTCATCTATAGGCACACATCTAATTTTTGCCTTAAATGACATCACAGCTACATAAATCTCATCTTTGTTGGTCCGTCCCATAATCTTTCATGTAGAAAATTCTTCTAGCATGGACTCACTCCAGAGAGCACACCCCATAAATATCAATCACCTGATGNGACTTAGTGTAACATGGAAAGGGTATAAATGCCAAACACAAAGATTTCAGAGAAATGGACCTCCAAAGGTAAGAGAGCATACACATATGTTCTTTTTCTTGTGTGTACTCTTGAGGAACAAACTTATTACAGATCATATTTCAATTTTTCCTTCAAAGGGACTGTTCCATTTTTCATCATCTTCTACAATTTCTATGCCACTGGGAAGCACTGAAAGCCGACTGGGACTTGACTACGTGCTTGTCCACATCATAAGAGTCTTATAAATATGTCTCTAATACAAGCACTCTCTGTGCCTCCATTTTCAGTGTCCATGGTACACTATCCACTCTTGCCTGCTGATGGAAATGTGACCTCAGCATGTGTGGTGCAAAACTACCAAGGCTCGAGGGAAAGAGAAGCAGCTGTCATTAAAACAATACTTGATATTTCCCATAGTCTACAGAGCACATACACTTCTTTGTCAAAACGGGACAGTTGTAAGTTTCTATGTGGGATACAAAAGCATAAAACTTAATCCAGTAAGGATTTCTAAAGCAAGCTCTACATGTTTTTGAGGCCTTCCTTGTCCCCGCTTCCTACTAAAACCTTCCATCACTATCACCATTACTTTGTACCGTCTGACCCAGTCACTGTGCTGGCTAGTTTTATGTCAACTTGACACAGCTATAGTCATTTGAAGAGAGGGAACCTCCACTGAGAAAATTCCTTCAGAAGACTGGGCTGCAGAAACACCTGCAGGGCATTTTCTTAATTAGTAATTGATGTGGGAGGCTCCAGCCCATTGTGGCTGGACACACCTGGTCCTGAGTGCTGAAATTACAGGCAGAAGCCACCACACTAGGCTTCAGTGTGCTAGGCTCTTCAGAGCAGCAGAAATAGCAACTTTTATCAGAGTTATAAGCTTAGCTTTTATGATCCTTTCTATAAAGAGGTCTAAAGCTCTTCATCTATACCCCTGACACAAATTAGTGAGACAGAAAGGGTCTATATATTAGATCCTTTCTTCCGGGGCCACAGTAGATGAGTTTAAGCCCTGNCGTCCAGATTCATCTCTTACCTACAATAGGCAACAAACTTGTTCTGATCAAAACATCACATTTCAACATCCTGTAACTTCATCAATTAAATTGTCCAATGGAAAAACAGACTTCAAGGTTCCTCTAGGAAATGTCGTTACTTCAAAATAATACTTCCAATCTGTCTAAAAGTTTCATTGGACATATTCGATTAACCCTAAGTGAACCAGTCTTTGAAGTGATTTTGCCTACAGTTATTAGCTTTGAAACTTCAGAAATGAATACCCAATCGTCTATATCCAACTGATCAATTTTAGACAATTATTAGAAGTACTCCTTTTGAAAAAAAATAATTAAGCCTTAACAACTTCATAGCTTTTCAAAGTAACTATTTTGAGAAGAGGTGATGTAAGGCTTGACTGCTATGTTCAGCCTGCTGGCTGCAAATGAGAGGTCCACAACACAAAGGGGGAACTGTCTTCAAGCCCGGCTGCCCGGGTCTTTGGCTATCTGAGCTTTACCCAACTTGCCTAGAAGAGAGAGCATGAAGCAAAGACCTCCTACTCAGATTTGTGGCTGTCGGGACAGAACCCCGAGGGCACAAAACACCTAAAGAACTGCCAGCAAGCCACGTGGGTGGTAGACCCTGAGAGGGAGAGACCTGCTCAAACCGCCATGCTGCTCAGAGTTGACTATCCTCGGCCCACCACACCAGGCACCAGACTGTGAATGCGAACCTCCAGCCGCTGTGCACTTGTCCCTCCAGGGGAACCAGCCTGGGCCGGACACCATGATCCCACAGAGCAGAGGAGGGATGGGTCCTTGGAGCTCAACCACAGGCCCATACCCGCCCTCCAGAAACCAGAAAGGGGCCCAGCACGAGCCAGGAGGTTAAGCCCGCGGAGGGAGCCACCGCACAGCGGGAGCAGGACTGGTTTGGCCTGACCTTGCTTACAGCGTTTGGGTTTGGCTAGTCGGAGCCTCTCTGCACCGGTCCCGGCCAGGCAGGGCTGGGCGGGCGGGGTGGGTTGGGTGGGCGCCATTTTCCGCTTCCGCACGGTGCAGCTCTTCACAGACCCGCCTGGTTTCTCAAACAGGGCTCTCCCCTTAGGCCCTCTGTACTTTCACTGGTATGTGACATTTGATTTCATTTCAGTTTTGATGTCAGTATTTCGGCGGGGGTAAGATGATACACTTGGGTAAATCCATAGGGATCTACGTCTGTGCTTTACTGTGCTTCAAGCCTCCACAACCTTGAGAGGCCCTGTCCCTTCCTCCCCACATCCCCCCCTCTCCGGGACCTGGTCTGTTGCTTATTGGCCTCAGAGCCAAAGCCTTTGTTTTTGTGGCATTTTGTAGGCATCATAGTTTAAAGAAACTGCTCGTATAAAGAAAAAATAATTTTAAAGAAAAATTGGCAAAGGAAACATGGATAGCGTTCATTCAACAAATTTTGTCACTATAAATAAGAATACAAAGAGGCATTAGTGAGCATGAGTTGTAAGGCCATTTATATTGGTTTGCTTTATTCAAGATAGTGCTGCTTTCGCCAAAGATATTGTGAGATAGCTAAATCTTTTAATTCAAATGTCATACATTTCTCACTGGCCATTTCTAACTACATCATCTCAGGGTATTAACCCTGAAACAAGTTTTAAATTCATGCATGCTCACTAGAAACTAAAGCCATTTCAGGCTTTTTCACCATTTAAGTAGAAATCTCTTCTGTGCTAAAATATAAATTTTAATGGCAAATGATTTTGAAAAGATGGCTAGGGAAGTCACTTTCAGGCCATGCATTAAATTCTGGCATGTATATATCTAGTTTATGCTCACTGNGACTATTAGCAAGCAATTCCAAAGGTCCCTAATACATAAAAGTTCTTAACTTTGCAGAGGGAAACATCTGTATGAAAAGCTCTGAAAGGCTTGGGTGTAAAAGTCACTGACCATGCAGCCATATCCCTAAGTGTGATGGCATTCTCCCAAATCTATTTATAAAGTTAGTTTATCTGGGAGGCACGGCTACATAAAAAGCTATCCTCTGACTTGGTATTTCTGCATGGGCCTCATTTATTTACAAAATGCTCCATGAAGTTGNTATTACTATTATCCTCATGTTTTCAGATTAAGATACTAAGGTTAATTTAGGAAAGTTAAATGGCAAGCCTTAGGTCACTGACTGTGAAAGGCACAGAACTAAGACTAGAGCCACCTGAGCTGTCAATCATTGCCACTGAGCTGCTTTGGAAGTCATTTAATGTGTCATAAATCTTGCTATGCATTGTATTAATACTATTGTTATTAAGGTATTTGCAGCAAGTTATCACTCCATAGGTTAAACTGACCTTGAAATTTTCCATTTTCCTGGCTTTGCCCATCTTACGCTGAGATTNCATGTGTGAGCCAACAAGCCCAACAATAAGCCTTTTAGTTACTTAANAATTATATTAACTTTAGCTCTATAGCCCTTACAGAGGGCCTGGGGCAGTCACTTAAAATATCCAATTAGTCCTTAAGATCTTGGATCCATAGAGTTGTACACACCTACCTGTAATCCCCAAACTCTGGAGGCAAAGGCTGAAGGATCAGAGTTCAAGGCCACCCTGAGCTATAGTGGAAAATACTGCTCAAGAAGAAGGAAGAAATGGATGCACAGAGAAGACTGGCCAGCTGTCAGTCATGGGACTTATGTTTCCTGTACCTCANCTTCCTCAAATTTAAAATGCACATAATAATAGCNTTCTGCTTAATGAGGTTATTATAAGGATTAAGTATGGTAATATCAATATCATTTNAAACTGATAGCAAGTACTAAAAGTGTTAAATAGTACTAGAACTGCATGGATTTCTATGGGGAGAATTGTTTAATTGTGCAAATTTGCCATCTAAGACAGTTTTAGGATTTTTCACTTTCCCCAAGTTTGTTATTTCCATTGCTTCTTTGTTACCCTTTTAAAATCAGTGCTTGAACTGCCCCTAATGATCCAATGACCATTAATTTAGAATGTAGAATATATATTTATACAGCATTAGATTAATTAGAAATTAGAATTTTTATAACTATCTAGAATTTGAAGTATATTAGGAAAATTAGTAAGATAGAAATGAGATGACTTGGATAGGAAGCCTAGTATCTGTGTCCGAGCTGCTTAGAGATCCAGTTCTCCTTGGGATCCAGTTGTTAAAGTGTCTCAGAGCTGCTAAGCTTGACTTTGGCACCACCGCTTATATGATAGAGCAACTTGTGCTTTTCCCAATATCTATCTGGCAAAAGGCAATGCTGCAAACCTTGTCTTTATGATATTTTGTTTGAGAACAAGAATAAATTATCAAAAAAATGTTCTCTTAAAGCCAAATTCTAGGTCTCACTGGGCTGTGTGAATCCCATCTCTCAGGAAGAAATTGGCCACATTTTAAACCTTGTGCATCATCAACTCATAAACTTCATTGAATTAAGAAATGGCAGTAAGATTCATGGTGATGTGGCAAAAGACATCAGCAGAGTTTATCAGAAACCATACATTTGGAGGAAACATAGCAGTTCAGTTCCCAAATCAAATAAAACAAGAATGTCCTCACACATGACCTCTGGCCAAACAAGATGAAGTGTGGCTAAAGTGAGAAACTGTACAGTCAGCCAGCTTCTCCACTGAGCCACAGAGAACCACCACAGAACCATTTGAACAAGGTTGAACTCAGTCCACTTTCCACAGACAGGGGCTTTCAAATGCACCCATAATCTGCCCTGTTTTCTCAGGCCTCACACTACCACCTTCATCCCAAATCATTGTGAGCTGGGCCACCTCTGAAAGATTTTAGTCAAAACAAATAATATTTTAAGAAAAGGACTAACGAGTTTTCACATGGGTGAATGTTTATATCTAATGTTTTCATTTTATGTTTATATCTAATGTTTTCATTTTATTTTTAACTTTGCCTGTGATTTTATTTTTCAAATAACACCATTAGACTGCCTTTGCCAGAGTTCTTTACTTACCAAGTTATATTTCATGTAAAATTCAGTGAAGAAGTCTATTGTATTTTAAGAAAATCAACAGATTCTACCTTCTCTTATGAATTCAATAGCCTTTTTATTAGGTTAAAAGCAATAAGAAGNTTAATACAAAGCCATCTATTTTAAGGAAATACAGGAATTATTTTCAGATCTGGACCTTTTTATCCTTTATACTAAGCTGAAATCAGACTATACACAGAAAGTTATCAATAATAGAGATAATTGCAGATAAATGTATTTTTGTAGTACTTTCCTTATTCAGTAATAAAAACCAGCCAAACATGGTGGCTCTTGCCCATAAATCCAGCATTTCAGAGGATGAGAAAGGAAGAATATAGTGAGTTAGAGGCCATCCTCGGCTACATAGNGAATTTCAGGACAGCCTAGTAAGATTCTGTATCAAATAAACAAACAAAAAGTGGGCACACACACACATGCACACAAAAGTCAACATAAGAGAATATAAAGTGATGTTAATCCCATGATATCTTGATATTTCCATACCTGCATACATGTTTGTCACACTGAGTAGCCATATATAAACAGTCTAAATGTCAAGAAGTAAGCATAGTCATGCCTAAATATACTTAGACAAAGTAATTTCCATTTTTCAAAAGGTAACTATTTAAACATGTTGTAAAATCATATCATACATGCTATATCTTTATTCAATAAATTAATAGAAATAGGATGTAAAGTAGTACATACTAGTGTAATTGAGTAAGTAATAATAATCAAAACTTTCATCTTAGACTGGTTAAAACCTGAGAATGCCCCTGGCTATTTTTTTAATATATTTTTATCTTTTTGTTTTGCTTGGTTCAATTTTGAGACTGGGTCTTATACTGCCTAGNCTAGTCTTGAACCCATGGGCTCAACTGATCATTTGGTCTTTGCCTCCCAAGTGTCTGGGGCTACAAATGTATATCTACATGAATATATGGTTTAAAAGGATTTAGATTCTTCCTTGCAAATGATAACATCAAGGTTCACATAATAAGTCATGCATCTACTAAGAAAGAAAGCAAAATTATAATGATGGGCCAGGAGGATTGCTTATCACACAAGCCTGGTAACATGAGTTTGATCCATCTCTAGAACCACCTAAAAGTAGAAGGAGAGATCTGACCACAGAGTTGTCTTCTGACCTTCACATGTAGGCTGTGCACATATCCTTCCACCCCAATTATACATACACATGATGATAGATAAATTTAAAAAATAATGTTACTAAGAAGGAGAACATGGACTTTAAGTTTAAGTTGGGTAAGGAGAAAGGAGGGGCTTTTGTGGAACTATAAATGTAACCACTTTAAAGATCTTAGAAGGACATGCTTTCTGTTTGCAATCTTTTAATTTTCTGTACCTTGCAAATATACAGAAATTCGAGTCAATCAACAATACAGTTAATCTCTGGGGTCATCACAACAGATACAGTGTGACAGCAATTACNGGCCACTCCTTATGTGATAATGATTAGATGATAAAATGATCCTCTGTAGAGCAATGAGCCACAATTCTTTGCATTGCTGGCTAATGCAATGTTTTGCTANACTCAGGTCTTTCTTTTCATATGGTAGGTGAGTTTACAAAGTCCCAAACAAAGCTATTGACTGCAGGTGCCAATTCTCATGTGTGTACCATTAGAATGAAGTAAGCACATACTAGGAGCCTCCCAATACCATTCATATCGGGCTGGACAAGCGTGGACTAAAAGCACTGCTTCAACATCAGAAACAAAATGCTCCTTGGTGCTTACAGCCTAGCTAAGGAAGTTATAACATAAGACTGAGTTGTGAAGAAAAAAAATCTAACCTAGTTCCTAATGTCTTCCTTTCATCCTTCAAATCTCAGAACAAATGGAACCTCTTCTCCCGGCTTGATTGGGGATCCCTCCCTTTGCCCCCTTCCTCTTTGCTCTCTATAGCACTGTAGTTTCTCTAGTGCAATCAGAACCCACAGCATTTTGTTTCCTCAAATAATCCAATGGAGATGAGGGCAAGGACTTTGGCATTTTAATTCATTATTATTTACTAATGAATCAAATATTTATTTATTGAGTTGATCTAGGGAAATAAATTCTTTCCTCTTGTTTGAACTCATCTGCCTAATTACTTTCAAAGATGTGGCAGACAGTTGTATATAGATGCTATGCTATCTATAGATGCTACAAAGAACCTNTCCCTTCCCTCATCACAATGCTATTTGATAAGTGTCCCTAAAGGTAAAATTATCAAGGAGCCAANAAGTAGAGATGGTCTGTATGTCTATTAGAAAAGGCATTTGATTTTGGCAGTGACAGATGAACAAACAGGAACAAAGGGAACATTTGTAGGTTAAGTCCTAAGAAACATGGCAAGTACATGCAGTGAAAAGAAAACGTGGCAGAGGCAGAGTTTGATGAGAGGGGTTACAAGCAGNTTGTGCTGTGCTGAGGAACCTAGAACGTGGCTTTATCATCACTGGAACAGGAAAAGTAAGGCTTTTAAAACAGATAAGCAGTGAAATCAGATCTAGTTAGACTCNACATTCAGCCACCACTGAGGAAGAAAATGTGCTCAATGAGTACTCTATATGCCATACTATATGCTGCATCTTCTCTATGCCTCAAGCTAATGCTGTTAGCACTTGTTACGTTAAAGTTAGTGGGAGCAGAAGTAAAATGAACAGCATACACATTTCCCGTTCCCAGGGTGCTTGCACTCCAATTCCCTGATACAGCTTCCTTAAGTCCCTTGAAATTGAAAACATTTTTTCTCTGAAACTTAATCTTTTAAAACAGTTTTTCTGTGTTAAGTTCATGAAAATTTTGTAAGAGANATTCCATACCTGAGACACTCTGCCTGTTGGAATCTGAGTCCCCATTACTGGAATTAGAATTATTGGAAGAGTTGTTGTCAACCCCTCCCAGAAGGGGGCGCAAGTGGCTTACTGAGACTTGTTCAATGAAAGATGTTCCATATTTGCGAAAATACCACCATTCAAATATCTAGAACAGAAAAATAATGNGTTTATGACCTCAGTTTCCATTTGTAATTTCAAGATACATTCCCTTAATATATTTTTGCTATTTCTGTACACCTTTCAAATAATGTTTAATTCAGTCTAAAGGTAATAGATTTGAATAATTAACACCAGTAACAGTTAAAAATTAATTAAAGATTAGTTAAAAATGGTTGTTCTCTGATGAAGAGTTGTTTTCACAAAGAATCTATAACTACAATAAGAGTGAAAATAATATTAAGGTGTATTCCAAATTATTTTCCTATTAGTAAATATAATATTCAAAATAACAAAATCATCTTAGCTGAAAAGACAACTCTAGAAATGCATACAGATATGACAGTTTTCCCAAAATATACCTTATAAAATGTTTTAATTCTTGACATTTTATATTTTTGTAAAATGATACCCACCATAAAAAAAATTTTTGAAAAAATGTTTTAATTATAAAAGCAAGACCTCTTTTGAGAAACGCTGGTTTTAGCAACAAAAGAACAAGGGGGAGTCAGACCTAGTGGCATGCTGCTTGAGAGATGCAGGCAAGAGGATCACGTGAGCCCAGGGTTCAAGGTCAGCCTGAGCAACACAGTGACATCTGGTCTTTAAAAAGGTAGTCATTGCATGCATGGATGGCACTCAATTCCTGAAACTTAGCAGCCCCCTTCCTGACCATTTGCTGTATATCATGAACGTTTCTTAGTTCAAAGCCTTCCTGGTTGTTGAGTACGTTGAATTCCAAAGGAGGAGAAAAGTAGCTGTTGTTAATGAAAGACAAACCCGTCCTACCTGTATAGCTANCTGAAGTCAGAGCTTCCTGAGCACAGGAAAAGCACGTGCTCTTCCCATCTCTACCTCNAGCTACTCCACGTTGTTCTCTCCATCCTTTTCCCCTTTAATCCTTTAATCCCAGGACTCAGGAGGCAGAGGCAGGCGAATCTCTGAGTTTGAGCCCAGCCTGGTCTACAGGGTAACTTTCAGGACAGCCAGAGCCACACAGAGAAGCCCTGTGGGGTGGGATAGAGGCAGGAGAAAATGAAAAAGAACAGCTACGAGCCAAACATGGTGGCCCAGGCCTTAACCGAAGCACTCAGGAGGCTGAGGTAAGTGGGTCATAATTTGAAGAGCAGTGAGACCCTGACTCAAACAAGCGAAAGGCCAGGTAGGTTGACTCACACTTGAAATCTCAGCAATAAATACAGCAGCTGAGGCAAGAGGACAGTCATGAGTTCCAGGACAGCTTGGCTACAGAAATCAAAACAACACAAAACGAAACCCCCCCCCAAAAAAAACAAAACAAAACAGAATAACTACATGCCTGAGTCTCAAAGAATAGCTATACTATTCTTTATAATATGCAATGTACAATTAACATAGAATTAAGTATGCTTATGTCCTTGCTTGTTTCATTAAAAAAGTTTCATTATCTGCTCTAAAATGGACATGGGGCTATTATTTTAAAACTGGTGTTTTCTCGCTTATGTTCTGCTGGATTCAAACAACAGGAAGGGCATCTATGAATACCAGAAGGAAAACCTCAGCCAAACCTAATGTTCCCAGTCATATATGGGATACCTTGATTTAATTACAGGGAGTTACTTCTCACATTACAGTGTCTAAGGAGAATACAGTTTGAAAGTTCTGTGGATATGGGACTAATTTGTGTGAAGGAGGAAGAAAGTTCAAGAATAGTAAATGTTGGGAGCACAAAGGTCCTTGTATCCACAAATCTCCAGGGAAACAGGAATATTAAGTATGCATGATTGTCCTCTCAACAGAAAGGATGTAAAACCTGTTTTTCCACCTAGAAAGCTTGTGAATTGGAAGGGATTAACATCCTGGTGACCTGCATTCTCTGAAGGACCAGGCCATATCAAGCTCCCACACCAGGACCTGAGGTGGATAGTAAAGTCTAAATAACCCTTAGATTATCTGTGNAGCCTGGGGCTCCCCCAAGCTCCCATACCCGGACCTGAGGTGGATAGTAAAGTCTAAATAACCCTTAGATTATCTGTGTAGCCTGGGGGCTCCCCCAAGCTCCTATAAACAGGACTGGAGGTGACTAATAGCCCAAGTGACCACTACAGTATCTGTATGACTGAGACCACATCAGATCCTTCTCTAGGCCCTTAAGCTAATACAGGTAGCCTATCTCTAGAACATAAATTCTTGGAAGAAATGACATGTACCCTGAGGTAAGTTTCAATGTAATTGCATTTCTTTGTGCACCAGGGATTATATTACACCAGGAAACTTTTCCCCAAATTGTACTGTGTATAACTATGCTGGCAATAAACAGCCTGGCATCAGACTCTCCGGAAGTTTGATCCAGACTGATGAAGTCAAGCTGAACAGAGATTTCATTCTCACCTCTTCACAGATCTTCTTGTTGCCTGCTGTGATGCTTGCAGGGACCCCCCACATAAATATACAGATTATGGATCCAGAAAGATGTCTATAGCTTCAAGTAACTTCTGTGATTTATTTGGATACCAGTACCTTCAACCATAAAGTGGAAATCATATTTATCTTCAAGAGTCCTCAATTTTCCTACCAGCTCGAGGTAAAGCACCCACTTCAGTGTCTGGCCCACAGTTAGTTCTTACAAGTGCTAACAAAGTTACCACTTGGCTTGTCCACCATACCCAAGGATGGAACACCCGTGGGTCCTGCAGAGAGGTGCCCCTCTTTTTGATGGTTATTGTGTAGCAAGTTCCTCCAAAATGAAACATTTCTTCCTAGAGGGAAGATGGTTAAGAGATAAGATGTTCTAAAGGGAGGTGAAAAATTCCATCCTTCAGGCAAGCGCACTGAAACTTGCAAGTAAATGACTCAGGAGCTTCAGGAAGCTTGAACTGACTAGGCTTCACCAGGCCCCTCATGCCTCATGCTTATATAAGCAGTAATGATTGCTGAGAGACAGTCAGACCAGCCAAGCAGCCTGGAAAGGACACTTTTCAATCTGTCAAGCTGCCTGCAAGTTGTGCAGTGTGCTTCAGGTGTCCAGCTTTTGTGAGCCATAAGCCATGCTGAGCTGAGTTTTTGGTGACGGGAGTCATCCTGCTCCTATAAGTAACCCCAAAGGCTCATTAGTTTAGCAAGCTTGACTTAAATAGTGTCCTTACTGGTCTGCCATTGCTTCCATATGTGGGTGAGCAGATGTTTATTTATATTTCCCCAAGAATAGTGTCGTGCAAAACTACTCCACAGTCTAGGTTAGTGCAGCATCTTATCTGTCACTAGGATGTTAACAGAAAGCATTGTGACAAGGTAGTCTACAAAGTTCTCAAGTGGCCTGCCTTGATTACAAGAGGATGAAGGCTCCGAAGACCCCCTTATCATTGGTCACAGAACTGGCAGTGGTTCCCAATCAGTAGCAATGAAGTTTTTGCTCTGCTTGCCCCTGTGTTATGTTATCAAAACACCTACTGTGCCATAGTCCACTCATTTCATCACACAGCAACAAGTATTCCTACCTACCCATGAGTGATATCCCAGGGTTACAACAATCATGTCCCTGCACTAAAGTCCACGCCACAGACCCACAGTGCCCCTGACATCCATTGCATACACAAAACCTTGAGATTTCAGATCCCTTAGTTCCTCTAGCAGAACCATAGACCAACACTAAAATGGACCTGACAAAACTATGTAGGGAATCCACTTACAGATGGGGAACAAAGACTGTTCATCAAGATGTGGTGACCTGACCTAAATTGCAAAGCTAATTAAATTGTTGCTTAGCCTGAAGGCCCAGTTCTCTGCCACTCTCTTTCTAAACCTCTTTATTAAAATAAAAAATAAATAACAATGCTTCATTTAAACCAGAACTGACACACAGATAGTCCTTCACTTCCCTATAAGTGTCCTCTGACAGTCTCTCTATGCTTTATTATAAAAACCAATTCAGAAGCTGTCTATCAAATGTGACCAGATAATTCAGCCCAAGAGGAAAATGACTCCAACTGACTGAACATCTGAATTAGAACACAAGACAGCCCTTCTCTAGACCTTCCTACCTTTTTAGTGCAGAACTAACAAGTAGACAGGTAAGGGCAGGTTACTCATGAAGTTGTTTGAGGGCAGGGAGCTGTGTCTTCCCAGACTTGTCATTCATCAGTACTACTGTCCTATCTGTGTAGAGGAGACCTAGTATAAAGAATGGCCCTGTCCTTATAGTGTGTATCCAAAGAAAAGGAAGAAAGGAAGGACTCACAGCTATCCCAAACTTCAAACCAAGCCCTTTCATTTGAGGTAGTAGCATANCAGTCTTCCACATATTCCCAAACTCATCAGACTTGGAGGGAACACTTTGTAATATTTTTAAAGTGCTGAGCAGATCCAAATGGGCAGATGGTGTTAGTTAAGGCATACATATTTGGTGTCACTTTGAATACATTTCCCTGGTGCATACCTACAGTGTAAACAGTAAAGCACTTATAAACAAATTTAGATTTTAAAATAGTTCTTAGACGTGCTAGTTTAGTGACCTTGGCACACTGAGAGGGAGGGGTGGTCTCTCTAGTCTACCAAATAACTTAGGATTTAAAATATAAAATTATGCATTTCTTAGCTTTAAACCCTTAATTCTCTACTACCCTTCCTCCTATGCATGCAGCATCCCTAGAGTAATACAGATTAAATAGGATGGGAACTCAAACCATCAAATGGGGTGTGGCATTTAGGAAGTCAACATTGAGTCTATCTAGTTTAAGGGCAAAACCACTCCTAACTAGAAAGCCAGGATCAGAGTGACCTTGGCTGTTTGTCTGGATTCTCTGGGGCTGTTTTCTAGTGTGTGTAGTCAAGTCAGGCAGCACCCAGTTAGCATGGAAAGGGAAAGATAATGCAGGGATTATAATGCTGGATGGAGAGCTGGTAATGATAGGCAAGTGAATTAACTATGTAATCTAAATAAAGAGCAGAATCATAAAGGTCTGGGGGTCGGGGGCTGTTTGTTTGTTTTTGCTTATTTTAAAAGGAAAGGCAGAACGGCTCATACACACTTTTGAAAGGGAAGAGAAACCATGAAAAGAGAAAATCTGAAGATGCCAAAGCACAAATGACCAAGCAGCATGATGCCAATATTCCAGGACACACAGCCACCCTCCCTTGGAAGGTAGCTTACTGTGTATGGGTGTGCACGAGAGTGCTTGTGTGGGGGTGTGAGGTGTGTGTGTGTGTGCCTTGTATGCCTGTGCATGTGAGTGCACTCACCCATGCGTATGCACATCGGTTTCTTTAATTAACAAAAGAAGGTCATCTGAGCTTATGAGATAAACCAAGGCAATTGACAAGCACTGCAGTGACATCCATAACTCTTTATATTTCTCCCTTTGAATTCCTAAGTGTATTCTTTTCCTTCATACCCAATGACCCTTCCAAAGTCCCTCCCTCACAACTCAAGACTGACATTAACTGAAAAGAAAAAAGGAAGGATTGGAGGGAGGAGGGGAGGGAGGGAAGGAGGGAGGGAGGGAGAGGTAGGAGGAAGGAAGGGAAGAAGAAAGGAAGAAAAAAAAGTGCAAGCAGCTCTCTCTTGTGTATGCTGTGTTTATAAATACTGTATAGCTACTGTATGGGGGTAGGCCTCCTGCTTCCTAGTGCTCAGCCAATCCCTCATTAGCCACCTGTTTCCCTAAACAGCTGTGGCGGCTCTGTGTGGAACTGACACTCATACGCTCCCACCCGCATTTCTGGGCACCTGCTGCAAAGACTAAGAATGGCAAGAAGATGAGGCGCTCTTCAAGGTCAAAAGCCTACCTCCGTGCATATATACTCACTGGGGAGGACTGTCTACTGTAGCATTCTTTAATGTGGCCTGGAGATGAGGATCACTCTTCTGGGGCTAAAGAGTGGGTCCTGGAGATCACGAAGAATGGGAAGAATTTGGCTTGTGTCATCTGTCCCAAGCCCTGTAGCTCATGCTGTGNTGGTACCTGTCCCCTAAGATTACAGATTCTGATTGAGGCAGTCCTCAGAATCCAAAGCAAGCTCCCCAGATGATTCTGATGCAGCTAATTCATGCACTCACTGTATTACCT
>LZPO01017513.1:71529-84120 GCA_001675575.1 Neotoma lepida | reverse complement strand
AGCCTGGGGCTCCCCCAAGCTCCCATACCCGGACCTGAGGTGGATAGTAAAGTCTAAATAACCCTTAGATTATCTGTGTAGCCTGGGGGCTCCCCCAAGCTCCTATAAACAGGACTGGAGGTGACTAATAGCCCAAGTGACCACTACAGTATCTGTATGACTGAGACCACATCAGATCCTTCTCTAGGCCCTTAAGCTAATACAGGTAGCCTATCTCTAGAACATAAATTCTTGGAAGAAATGACATGTACCCTGAGGTAAGTTTCAATGTAATTGCATTTCTTTGTGCACCAGGGATTATATTACACCAGGAAACTTTTCCCCAAATTGTACTGTGTATAACTATGCTGGCAATAAACAGCCTGGCATCAGACTCTCCGGAAGTTTGATCCAGACTGATGAAGTCAAGCTGAACAGAGATTTCATTCTCACCTCTTCACAGATCTTCTTGTTGCCTGCTGTGATGCTTGCAGGGACCCCCCACATAAATATACAGATTATGGATCCAGAAAGATGTCTATAGCTTCAAGTAACTTCTGTGATTTATTTGGATACCAGTACCTTCAACCATAAAGTGGAAATCATATTTATCTTCAAGAGTCCTCAATTTTCCTACCAGCTCGAGGTAAAGCACCCACTTCAGTGTCTGGCCCACAGTTAGTTCTTACAAGTGCTAACAAAGTTACCACTTGGCTTGTCCACCATACCCAAGGATGGAACACCCGTGGGTCCTGCAGAGAGGTGCCCCTCTTTTTGATGGTTATTGTGTAGCAAGTTCCTCCAAAATGAAACATTTCTTCCTAGAGGGAAGATGGTTAAGAGATAAGATGTTCTAAAGGGAGGTGAAAAATTCCATCCTTCAGGCAAGCGCACTGAAACTTGCAAGTAAATGACTCAGGAGCTTCAGGAAGCTTGAACTGACTAGGCTTCACCAGGCCCCTCATGCCTCATGCTTATATAAGCAGTAATGATTGCTGAGAGACAGTCAGACCAGCCAAGCAGCCTGGAAAGGACACTTTTCAATCTGTCAAGCTGCCTGCAAGTTGTGCAGTGTGCTTCAGGTGTCCAGCTTTTGTGAGCCATAAGCCATGCTGAGCTGAGTTTTTGGTGACGGGAGTCATCCTGCTCCTATAAGTAACCCCAAAGGCTCATTAGTTTAGCAAGCTTGACTTAAATAGTGTCCTTACTGGTCTGCCATTGCTTCCATATGTGGGTGAGCAGATGTTTATTTATATTTCCCCAAGAATAGTGTCGTGCAAAACTACTCCACAGTCTAGGTTAGTGCAGCATCTTATCTGTCACTAGGATGTTAACAGAAAGCATTGTGACAAGGTAGTCTACAAAGTTCTCAAGTGGCCTGCCTTGATTACAAGAGGATGAAGGCTCCGAAGACCCCCTTATCATTGGTCACAGAACTGGCAGTGGTTCCCAATCAGTAGCAATGAAGTTTTTGCTCTGCTTGCCCCTGTGTTATGTTATCAAAACACCTACTGTGCCATAGTCCACTCATTTCATCACACAGCAACAAGTATTCCTACCTACCCATGAGTGATATCCCAGGGTTACAACAATCATGTCCCTGCACTAAAGTCCACGCCACAGACCCACAGTGCCCCTGACATCCATTGCATACACAAAACCTTGAGATTTCAGATCCCTTAGTTCCTCTAGCAGAACCATAGACCAACACTAAAATGGACCTGACAAAACTATGTAGGGAATCCACTTACAGATGGGGAACAAAGACTGTTCATCAAGATGTGGTGACCTGACCTAAATTGCAAAGCTAATTAAATTGTTGCTTAGCCTGAAGGCCCAGTTCTCTGCCACTCTCTTTCTAAACCTCTTTATTAAAATAAAAAATAAATAACAATGCTTCATTTAAACCAGAACTGACACACAGATAGTCCTTCACTTCCCTATAAGTGTCCTCTGACAGTCTCTCTATGCTTTATTATAAAAACCAATTCAGAAGCTGTCTATCAAATGTGACCAGATAATTCAGCCCAAGAGGAAAATGACTCCAACTGACTGAACATCTGAATTAGAACACAAGACAGCCCTTCTCTAGACCTTCCTACCTTTTTAGTGCAGAACTAACAAGTAGACAGGTAAGGGCAGGTTACTCATGAAGTTGTTTGAGGGCAGGGAGCTGTGTCTTCCCAGACTTGTCATTCATCAGTACTACTGTCCTATCTGTGTAGAGGAGACCTAGTATAAAGAATGGCCCTGTCCTTATAGTGTGTATCCAAAGAAAAGGAAGAAAGGAAGGACTCACAGCTATCCCAAACTTCAAACCAAGCCCTTTCATTTGAGGTAGTAGCATANCAGTCTTCCACATATTCCCAAACTCATCAGACTTGGAGGGAACACTTTGTAATATTTTTAAAGTGCTGAGCAGATCCAAATGGGCAGATGGTGTTAGTTAAGGCATACATATTTGGTGTCACTTTGAATACATTTCCCTGGTGCATACCTACAGTGTAAA
Organism: Neotoma lepida; assembly: GCA_001675575.1. NCBI lineage: Eukaryota > Metazoa > Chordata > Mammalia > Rodentia > Cricetidae > Neotoma > Neotoma lepida. Next base: position 81,632 of record LZPO01017513.1, on the reverse strand, counting down.
CAGTAAAGCACTTATAAACAAATTTAGATTTTAAAATAGTTCTTAGACGTGCTAGTTTAGTGACCTTGGCACACTGAGAGGGAGGGGTGGTCTCTCTAGTCTACCAAATAACTTAGGATTTAAAATATAAAATTATGCATTTCTTAGCTTTAAACCCTTAATTCTCTACTACCCTTCCTCCTATGCATGCAGCATCCCTAGAGTAATACAGATTAAATAGGATGGGAACTCAAACCATCAAATGGGGTGTGGCATTTAGGAAGTCAACATTGAGTCTATCTAGTTTAAGGGCAAAACCACTCCTAACTAGAAAGCCAGGATCAGAGTGACCTTGGCTGTTTGTCTGGATTCTCTGGGGCTGTTTTCTAGTGTGTGTAGTCAAGTCAGGCAGCACCCAGTTAGCATGGAAAGGGAAAGATAATGCAGGGATTATAATGCTGGATGGAGAGCTGGTAATGATAGGCAAGTGAATTAACTATGTAATCTAAATAAAGAGCAGAATCATAAAGGTCTGGGGGTCGGGGGCTGTTTGTTTGTTTTTGCTTATTTTAAAAGGAAAGGCAGAANGGCTCATACACACTTTTGAAAGGGAAGAGAAACCATGAAAAGAGAAAATCTGAAGATGCCAAAGCACAAATGACCAAGCAGCATGATGCCAATATTCCAGGACACACAGCCACCCTCCCTTGGAAGGTAGCTTACTGTGTATGGGTGTGCACGAGAGTGCTTGTGTGGGGGTGTGAGGTGTGTGTGTGTGTGCCTTGTATGCCTGTGCATGTGAGTGCACTCACCCATGCGTATGCACATCGGTTTCTTTAATTAACAAAAGAAGGTCATCTGAGCTTATGAGATAAACCAAGGCAATTGACAAGCACTGCAGTGACATCCATAACTCTTTATATTTCTCCCTTTGAATTCCTAAGTGTATTCTTTTCCTTCATACCCAATGACCCTTCCAAAGTCCCTCCCTCACAACTCAAGACTGACATTAACTGAAAAGAAAAAAGGAAGGATTGGAGGGAGGAGGGGAGGGAGGGAAGGAGGGAGGGAGGGAGAGGTAGGAGGAAGGAAGGGAAGAAGAAAGGAAGAAAAAAAAGTGCAAGCAGCTCTCTCTTGTGTATGCTGTGTTTATAAATACTGTATAGCTACTGTATGGGGGTAGGCCTCCTGCTTCCTAGTGCTCAGCCAATCCCTCATTAGCCACCTGTTTCCCTAAACAGCTGTGGCGGCTCTGTGTGGAACTGACACTCATACGCTCCCACCCGCATTTCTGGGCACCTGCTGCAAAGACTAAGAATGGCAAGAAGATGAGGCGCTCTTCAAGGTCAAAAGCCTACCTCCGTGCATATATACTCACTGGGGAGGACTGTCTACTGTAGCATTCTTTAATGTGGCCTGGAGATGAGGATCACTCTTCTGGGGCTAAAGAGTGGGTCCTGGAGATCACGAAGAATGGGAAGAATTTGGCTTGTGTCATCTGTCCCAAGCCCTGTAGCTCATGCTGTGNTGGTACCTGTCCCCTAAGATTACAGATTCTGATTGAGGCAGTCCTCAGAATCCAAAGCAAGCTCCCCAGATGATTCTGATGCAGCTAATTCATGCACTCACTGTATTACCTNTACAGTCAACTGCTAGCCATGGAGTTCAGGGCACAGAGAAGTACCTAAAACCACAAATACNGGAGCTGAAGAGATAGCTCAGTGTTTAAGAGCATTTACCACTCTTGCAAAGGACCAGGTTCAATTCCCAGGACCAGGTTCAGTTCCCAGCACCTACATGGTGGCTCACACCCATCTGTAACTCCAGTTCCAGGTAATTCAATTCCTTCTTCTGGCTTTTGAAGATACCAGGCACATACATAGTAACATATATACATAAATTCTGGCAACATACTCACATACATAAGAAAATAAATCAAAAAGCAATTTCCAGTTAAGAAAGGAAGAGGACAATAAGTGATCACAAAATAAAATAAGGCAAGTTGTGCTAAGTGTTGGTCTGTATTCTAAACTGGCCACCTCTGACCTAATTTTCATGGCCAAATAGAAAAAGGAAAAACTGCCCCTTCCTAAAAACATTGTAGTCTTCCACTTTACCTCAGGCCTCCTTTACAGGCCANACTTTTCTTCTCTTTTCCATTCCCCTACTCCTCTATTTCATATCTACTTGGTCCATTTCTGTGAGTCTGTGAAAATGAAAAATTTCTCGTACCTGCTGGTAGCCACCTTCCCAAGCAGCACTTCAGCGAAGTCAGAATGGCATGGCAAAACAATGGACAGTGCATGTGGCAGCATGGGCTGGGGAGAGATGCCCTTCCTCCTACACCAACCATCAATGAGTAAGGCAGGTGGGAGAGCTGGCCCTCAGGCCACATGAGTGGGAGGGCTGTCCCTGCCCCCCACCAGCTGCAACACTGGAGAACAGGCCCTGCACCTGACCTGGGCAGCACAATACAGCCAGCCTCATTGGCAGAGATGTGGGTGAGCCAGCCCTGAAGTTGTGAGCATGGGAGAGCTATCCCTATTACTCAACTGTCATGTGGTGGAATGGGTAGGGAGAGATGCCTTCCCCCACCTCCCCAACCCCCCCTTCAATGCCTGAGGCAGGTGGGAGAGCTGGCCTTGAGGTCATAACAGTTGTCCCTACCCCTCATCAGCTGCAGCACTCAGGAGAGTGGCCCCTACACCACCACACCTGGGCAACACAGTAGAGCTGGCCCTGAAGGTGTAGGTGTAAGAGAACTGACCCTGAGGACATTAAAGCAGGAGAACTGGCCCTACCCCTTGTTCATTGCTGCAAGGGGTGAACTAGTCAGGGAAATGCTGGAGAGCTCAACCTGGTGATTAGGACAAGGGAAAACTGGTGGGCTGACCAACCCTGCAACTACCCAGGCCCAGAACCAGGGTTAAGAGTTGACCCACCCCAACATTCACCCCATCTGTGATCTGCTAGAGCACATGAAGGGACCGGTCCTGCAGACCCAAAGCTGCAGGAGATCTCCATGACACAGAGCAACAATAGGACAACCAAGAGGAGTTCTAGTGAGGACCCAGTACAATGTAGCAGAAACCAGAGGCCTTGAACCAGACCAATGACTCTTTGAAATGAATGTTTGCAAGTAAAGATATATGGACAAAAGGGTTTTCTGTGTGACTCACTGTGTCACACTATAGCTTCCATGAGGAGATTGATCTTTTTTCCTTCCTTTTTTTTCTCTCTTATTTTATTTTATTTTATTTTATTTTATTTTATTTTATTTTATTTTATTTTATTTTGGGGGAAGGTTGCAAGGGCAGAGGGTGAATATGAAGGGACAGGGAAATGAATGGAACAGAGATGCATGATGTGAAAGACACAAAGAATAAAGAAAAGAAGTTAAAAAAATGGACAGTGAAATCCTAGTTGTCACCCCATCCACACTCAGCAAGCAGGACTAAGCAGCTGGATGTCTAGGTCTTTACTGGTTTCCACTGGATGGTGTCTGAGTGTTCTGGCTCTAGCCCTGCAGTTTCACAGTTTGCTATTTTACCAATCTATGCTTTAATGCACACTGGAAAAGATAAATTGCTTGTATCGATCTCTTTATATATTGTGAGTTTGTTTATCTTCTCCAGTTTTTCTGTGTCTAATTGTTAATCCAATCAAATGCTCNTGTTCACAGATCCTGACTACCATGCACACACACACACACACACACACACACACACACACATACACTTTGCCTGGCCCTTGGGCTCCCTCAGAAAATCATTAATTTTCATGGTGACCCAAAACATCGTAAGTTGATAAGGCTAAACAGGCCTCATCTTCCTTTCCTTGTCTGTAGGCTCCATGGCAATCTGGACCCCATAACATCTCTCATTCTGTACATTAAAACTGAGGGGTGGGTTGCTTCATTCCTAACACAACCTGGCATCTATGTGCTACTCTGCACGATTTTAAAACTCTTCTAATCAAGTGTCCCCGAGTCTTTTCACTGTGAGCTCCAGAACTGTCATCATTTGATCTATATGAGTAACAGGTCAAGTTCTTTGGATGAAGAGTTGAAAGGAGACAGAACAACTACCTCGTTTTGTTACTGTNCAGAGGGATAAAAGAAGACATAGTCAGATCAGGATTTGAACCTTACCATTTATCTGCCCTGTAACCTTAAAAAAATTTCTTAATCTCTGTGTCTATTTATATTCAGCAGTATGAACACATGGGTGATATCCACCACTTTGAATTTTGATGAAAGCTAAATGAAACAATGCATTCAAGGTGCTTATTCAGTACCTGGTCCAGTAGAACTCAACTGCTGTTTTTTTTTTGTTGTTTGTTCATTTGTTTTTGTTTAACTGATTGAAAAGAATTTTTTAATTAAAATATAATTACATCATTTATTTCCTTCGCTCTTCTTCCTCCAATCACTCCCATGGCCACCTTGCTCCCTCCCAAATTCATAGCCTTGTTTANTTAATAATTATCACACACATAAACATAAATCTATAAATACAACTTGCTCAGTCCATTTAGCATTATTTGTATGTATATGATTTCAGGGCTGATCAATTAGTATTAGCAACCAGTTAAGGGCCTCATTCCTGGGAGATACTATTTCTCTCTGTCTCCGTATTCCTTAGTTCCCTATAATTCTTGGTTTAGGGGAGGGGGGTTCCTTTTGCCCCTCATCAAAGAAACTTCTCTTTAAAGTAGAAAGGAGACCACTACAGGAAACCATAACTGATCAAAACACAGAGAACAAACCATCATGGGGAGTCTGGCCCCAGTTGATTCATTTGCAACACCTAAGGCTCAGGGAACATCATGGAAGAGGGATCAGAAAGATTGCGAAAACCAGGAAATCAGCTGTGAGATTGTATCTCCGAGAAATGACAGGGATGTTTCACCCATGATACCTCAACAAAGTGGCTCCCAAAACGACATCTGAACAAGGACAGCACCAATAGATGTGGCTCATTACTTGCAACTGAATTCTTCCCAATGCCATCTCTTCTGCCACTTTCCAAAATGGTGTTTCTTTTACATCCAACCCATGGACTAGGATTTTTAATTTACTATTCTCATATTCTTTGTTACTTACTCTAACTTTTAAAAGTATGCCTTGCATGCTTTTTACACCTTTCCACATAACATATATGCATGTTATATATACATAAATAAAGGCACAGGGGCACATCTATACACAAGTTAATAGGGATACAATGATCCATGTATAAATCTCAATATCATATACAGCAATTTCTCTATCAACAATTTGAGAAAATTAGGGTGATTATTTTATCTACATGCCAACCTTTCTATTTTCAAAGCAAAAACAAAACCCCAATGTTCTCTCCTTTGAAATAAGCATTGNCTGAAGGTGCTGCTTGTGTGGACTAGACACTCCTTGATAGTAGATCCAGAGAGGGGCTGGAGGTTTAGAGCGTGAGGACAGGTGCCTTTCCTGTGCCAGGAGCCAGTCTATGGGGGGAAACTCAAGCCAGGCAGGCAAAGAGGCACCATCNAGTCAAGCAGGAAGAGGCTGCGTGCATGGGTGGCCACAGGAATGGCAGAGAAGAGGAAGTGACCAGTCTCAACTAGTGAAGAAAAACTACCAGTCAAGTATGTCTGGTCAAATATGTATCTATTTTTAAAGAAATTAAAGTAAAAGCAGCTTTTGACAAATTATTTAATTTTTTTATTTCTATGTATTGACTTTTTCTTCACANTGAAAATAGAAGGCTTTTGTTTTTACCTGTCTTCTTAAACATCAAATGAATGGTGATTTCTGATTCTAGCATAGGAGTCTTAAGGTTCTCAGACAGCCAGTTTCCCAGGAACAGCCCTGTACTCTGAGTGTGTGGCAGGCACCCAGAACATCACTGGGGAAAGCAGCTAGCTAATTGTCTTCTTGATGCCTGGAAGCAAACTGCTCAGTATTCCATGCACACAGTCATTTTGCAAAGCATCTAACTCTTTGCTCCTCCTGGAAATGCACTCAGAAGAAAANACAGTGGCAAGCATAGAAATCTAACCCTAAATTCATTTTAAAGCCTCNCAAAGTGGAGTCCCTAGAGACAATGTGATAGACACCACTGTCAATCATCTCTAAGGCAGGAACATGAGGTAATCAATAGCTATTACTGCACACTACAGTTATGTCCTCAGAAAAGGCCAATATTTTTTAGAAAGGCCATTCACATCCTTCCTACATGNCAAGGTTCCTCTGTTCTGGGCATTTCATCAATCCAGAACAGTTTCTGCTCTACCTAGCAGTAGCATGCAGTTTCAGCAGTTGCATGTCAAATACAGGAGAAAGTATGGCCAGCCCAGATCTGCNAAGGCAGCTGAGAAGCCCAGGGGAATCCCTTTACTGGCAGGTTCTTCANCCATCCCTGAGTTAGAGGACTGACAACCCTTGGGCTGACTAACCAGTATGAAAGGAAATACCCTCCGCTGCGGCAATTAATTTACAGCCTGTAAACCCACAGCAAGACACTACCAGAATGAAATCCAGAACTACCTTTATACAGTAGGCCAAAGGCAGCTGGCACTTAACTGGAATGGCAGTGAAATGAGTGACGAAAGACAGACTCCTGTGTAAGACAGCCTGAGTTCCGCTCCTGTTCTGCCCTTTGCTGACTATGGAGCCCAAAGGCAGGTTGCTGATATGCCTAGTTTGAGGTACAAAGCAAGAGCAGCAGCAATTGTGCTGCTAAGCAGAGGAAGTGAGTAACTGGAATCAGTGCCAGGCACAGCGAGCGTCACGTGAGCAGGCTGGGTTCTCAACAGAACCTTCTGAGACCAGGAATGCGTGGGCAAAACTGACTTTCTCCAGTCCAGCAAATTACTGGATTTGGTATAAATCATATGCCCTCCCTCAAAGTTTGCCTTTCCTATTTGTTTAAGCAAAAGTATTTCAAGGCGATATCATAAAGAAAATATTAAAAACTTATTCTTTAAAGTGTAAATGGGCCAGGCGGTGATGGCACATGCCTTTAATCCTAGCACTCAGGAGACAGAGGCAGGCACATCTACCTATGAGTTTGAAGCCAGCCTGGTTTACAGAGCAAGTTCCAACAGCCAGGGCTACACAGAGAAACTCTGCCTCAAAGAAAACAAAAATAAATAAAAATTAATTAAATAAAATAAGATGTAAAGAGTAACTATCAGATATTTAAAATACCTGTCCCCTCTTACTGCAAAATATATGTGTGTGTGTACTATAAAATACCTTTTCAGAACATACTTAACAGGAATTTATCAAGCAAATGAAAGCATTTTCCATGTCTGCAGTCTCCTTAGTCAACTGACACATACTACAATGGGAACTTGAAAATGTAGGTTGGAAGCCTGACTGCTTTGCCACAAAGTAATTGCATNAGGTGAATCCCAAGAGTTTCTTTTCTTTCCTTGAGAAGTCTCAAATTTCCCACCTGAAAAATAAAAGGCTTGGATCTAATGACTNGGAGTCCTAGAAAGTCCACACTGCTGGGCCCTTGTAGCCTTTCTCCTCAATCACGAGGAGGCTGGCCATGACTCCCTTTTTGTTACTTTCCATTATTGTCCATGACTTGTCTTCTCCTGACTATTGAACAGCTCCCCGCAGGCTACAATTTCCTACCTAGCCCTAAGTATCAAGCATGCAGCCTCCTAATGAAAAACCTTCCATTTAATCAAGAAAATTAGAAGCTTTTGCAGTGATTCATTCTCACACTTCTGTTATTTAGCTGATTTCCCCCCATGAGGTTTCCTAGCAATGCAGTTTCTACCACTTTGTTCAACCAAGTCATCTGGTTATTTTCTCTGCCCTAAGTTCCTGCATTGAAGAACTTTCAGAGATTATTAAAACATTTTCCTCCTTTACTCCTTGCCCTAGTTAGATTCAAAATATTTTCATTTATTTTTATTCTCCTTTTGTTGATGTTTTGTGTTACCCTACAAGTTCAGTTTAATTATTGCAGTTGGTGATCTCTCACTGCCGTGGTTTTCAGATCATCAGGTTTCATGTTCTATTAAAATCTNCTCAGTTCTACAATCACCTTACCAAGACTGCAGATGAATGTGAGATTGCTACAATTTCTCCCCCGAGTATAGTAAAATAACACCATACATAATCACTATTATTTTACAAGANAATTTTAACATTAAAAACCAGGAGGAAGCCAATGTTAGGATAAAATACAGTTCCTGGGTAGAANAATTAAAAACCAACCTCATGGTTTTCTGAGCNACTCTCCATAGCAGTTCCCTGACTTTTCTCAGCTTTCCTGAACACAGCTGAGATGTCAGAGATGCATGTGTGGGCCGTGAATGCTTAAAAGGCNGGGACTACAAACTACAACACCTCCCTTTTATGGTTGAGTTTTAGGATATGGCCCCTTGCCTCGGGCTGGTGTTTGCACCCCGATCTAGGCTTTCTACATAGATTTATATCTTGGGGTGGCTCTTGCTGATTTTCTTCACCTCTCGACTCCATAAAACCAACTTTGCACATTTCACATAACCCATGTGATACAGACATAACAAGTTGAATATAGATATGCTCTTTTCTCAAAAGAATGCTTCCACACTGCCATTTTCTACTTCTACCTGTTTGCAGAATCTGCCTTTCTCCATCTTTTATGCTCAGGCTTCTGAAATCTTTCATTAGTANAGGCAAATGCATTCTCTTTGCTCGATATGTTTGTATCCATCTCCCCTTAATTTTTTTCTACTGATAATACATTTTTACTAATNTTAACTCTGTAATCTTTTACATGTGTCTATTTNTACAATAGTTAATAATCNTAAGATTGTGCATAGTGAAAAACATCTTTTTTAAATTTCTCTCTCTTAAATATCATTAAATTATGTGAGAATAGTCTCATTGAGTTTAGACAGTCCCATAATGTTCACTCAAGTGAACTATGGTAGGTAATATAATCTTGCATATCTACAACTATTACAGAATATAAAGCAATGAAGTTGTACAGGTGATAATACTATTTTTTACCTACTTGAGATTTTAAAGNAAGCAATTAAGAAGTAAATGCCAACATTAAGAGAAAAGAAGATGAAGGGAAGAAAAGTTTAGGACAGCCACAACCCATACCAACACATGTAAAAGCAAAAAGCAATACCCCTACTGATATTAAGTTGAGTAATCCANTAAGATAAATACATGAAAAATGGTCTTAGTTGAACTGAGCCACTTCTATACATCAGCAATATCTGTCTGTCTGTCTATCTAATTTTTGTGGTGATAGGGAAGGAGTCCAGGGCTTCATGAATATGAAGCAAGTTTTCTACCACTGAGCTATGGCCCCAGAATGTTTTATAAGTTAGGATACTAGAATTTGTCCAGGAGGCATCTTCTCTTATTTCCTTCCATATTGAGTTGTTTTACTTTTCCACCAAAGAAAAGATTGTTTTCAAATACCCAGAGTATGCGACCTGTCTCGTGGGGTCGCGGCACGGGTGTGTGGGTTCATGTGGATCGGTGGAATGAAGACTCAGAGGCATCTTAAGAATGAATCTAATCTTACATGGCTGCAGGGGGGTCCAGCCTCGAAGGACTGAAGCACTTTCCCTTCACCAAGGGCATTTTTATTCTTTTTCTATCTACAGTTTAGCCAGTTAATTTCCATACCTTCAAAGCAACCTGAAAGGAGCTCCCACAGATAAAATGCCAAGTGCAAACTCAATTACTCAGGCAGCATAGTTTTCTGGATTTTCTGAATCAACTTTTGCATAGGCCTTTGATCCTTGGGAGACTCACAGACAGGATTCACATAGGGCGATAAGAGAGACAAAAGGTATAAGAGAAACAAAAGTTGTGGTTAAACAAAGGGAGGATTAGGGCTAGGTGTTACTCTCTGGAGTCAGGCCAGGAGCTCAGCAGGAATCCAGCCACAGACCTGGGCAGTACACATCCTCCCTCCTAACGCAACACGCAACATGGACACATGTACAAGATGAATACTGAAAACTGCCTGTGTATACTCTCCCAGATTCTTCCCTTGAAAATACACGTTAATACGTTTTTAGATTAGAAAATTTCCATCACTTACCAAAATAAGTCCTGATATCAGTGAGGAAGTGCCTGTCAGAGCCACGTAGAACTTCGGTGTTAACGTGTT
>LZPO01017513.1:60319-71144 GCA_001675575.1 Neotoma lepida | reverse complement strand
TGTGTGTGTGTGTGTGTTTGGCCTGGATGTATATATGTGTACTACATGCATACAGCATCCAAGGAGGGCAAAGGAGAAGATCAAATCCCTAGAACTGCAGTTACAGATGATGGCTGTAGCCACCATGTAGGTGCTAGGAACTGAGTCCCTGCCCTCTGCAAGAACACTGAGTGCTCTTAACTACTGAGCCATCTCTCTAGTGCTTACCTCCTTTATTTTCATTCCTTGTGAAATCACATGTTTCTGATGACCAGAATTCCCAGAACCACAGCAAAGCCCCACTAAGATGAGAAACTGGTACACCGATTCAGAAAGGCAGGTATCAAGTTATACCCTAAATGCTACAATACCTGCCAGGAAATGTGCCTATTGGTACAATAGTGGCATGACTGTTAGGGGTATAACCAATGGTTTTTTGCTTGGATTTGAGGCCTGCTCCACAGAAAATAATTTATGCCTAGTAATATAAACCTGGTCAAAGGCCTATGGCTGAGGAAGGCATAGGTCTTAGTTACCTACTGCTGTTATTTTGCTCAATGGAAATTTCAAATTGCCTTCTAAAATATTAATGTTTGTACCCATAGACAGTGCTCTTCTCAAACTTAGCTTTTTGCAGTAGGTATCAAGCAATGCAGAGACTCATAAATGGTCAATGAGCTGATAATAAGTAACAATTGAGTGTTCAATCCTAAATCAGATATTCATTCCACCTTCAAAGCTCAGGGAACATCACAGAAGAAGAGGGGGAAAGGAAAATAAGGAGCAGAGGATGGGGAAAGAGTGCTATAAAATGTTATCTTCTGCATGGGACAAGATCATTGCACTCACAAACTCATGGCAGCTATGGTTATCTGCACAANACCTACACAGGCAAGCCAGTCAGTATTCCTGTCTGTTTGGAAGATGGGTTCATGAGGCTTCAACCCTAGTTGAGGTGCTACTGGCACTGATTGCTGCTAAAGAAGGGTGAGTTGTTTTTCTTTGTGAAATTTTAGAGGGAAGTTTAGAGACTCTATTGGGGCCATTTGCTATTTTGAATTAATATTATGTGGTTCTGGCTAGCTGGGGCCNAAGAATCATCTTAATCATATTAACAAGATATCAGAGCCACTAAGAGAAACCTTTGGCTTGCTGGGATGCTCAATGGTGGTCAGCTAGAGCTGAGAAATTAGCGGTGATTAAGAAGACACCAGCATCATTTAGGTGAAATCTTTTGGGAAGTGTTTCCTCAGGGTCAGCACACAGCATCTATGGTCCAGAGGCAGCCACCCTNATAACTTGTGCNNGCAGCTGAACTTGGTCACATGTAAGAGTTACCCAAGCGGTGCTGGTTTTGAAGGTATGAAGGGGTCATGGAGAGCAGATAAGGCTTGGCACTGTGAAAGACTCGGCGAGGCCATTGGAAATGTGCAGCCTCAGTGGCAGGTGAAGGCCAGGACTGAAGGGGTCATGCAAAGAGGTTGAGGCCTGGCATCATAAAGAAAGCTCAGGCTATTAGTGCAGCCCAGTTGCAGCAAGAANCCCCAGCATTTTGGTGATGCCAGTACCATAGCATGACCACCAAAAACAGCAGCAGCAGTGGAAAGGAACCAGCAGGAGCACAGAAGACAAGCCGTGTGTGCTACAGAGGGTGGAGTGAGAGAAGTGACCAAAGCCCTTTGGAGGGACACAGAAGATCATGAAGGAATCCCAGATATGGGACATTTAGTTATTCACACAGAGTTTGGTTTTGCTTTGTTCAAGATTGTGACTATACCTCTTGAAGTAAGAAAGTATTTAACTTAATTTTGATTTTACAGGAATGCACAGTTAGAGACTTTGAACTTTTAAAGGAGATTTTGGGTCTTTAAAGAGACTGAACTTTTAATGTGTATGAACTTGTAAATATGTGTGACTTTTAAACTTATTTACATTTTATATTGTGAGTTTTATATTAATATGCCATCTTGGAGATAAATGAGAAAAGAAAGGTTCTAATTGAAAAATGATGGACTTGTGTGTCAAGTTGACAAGGGGTCAGGTGTGCTTGCTAGTTTTATGTCAACTTGATACAAGTCATCTGAGAGGAGGGAACCCAATTAAGAAAATGCCTCCATAAGATCTTGCTGTAGGCAAGCCTGTAGGCATTTTCTTAATTGGTGATTGATGGGGGAGGGTCCAGCCAATTGTGAGTGGTGCCAAGCCCTGGGCTGGTGGTCCTAGTTTCTATAAGAAAGCAGGCTGAGCAAGCCATGGTGAGCAAGCCAGTAAGCAGCATCCCTCCATGGCCTCTGCATCAGCTTCTGACTTCAGGTTCCTACCATACTTGAGTTCCTGTCCTGACTTCCTTTAGGGATGAACAATGATGAGGAAGCATAAGCTGAATAAACCCTTTCCTCCCCAAGTTGCTTTGGTTATGTTTCATCACAGCAGCAGTAACCCTAAGACAGGCAGCAATGTAGACCTGCGCCAGGCATCAACACAGTAGTTTGTGAGAATGAAAATCAACATGGGTATTTGATAAAGCTGGTTATTTGCAGGATGCCCAAAATGAGTGGTGAGGGAAACCAAAACTGTACCAAGAGCTTCTTTCTTGGCCATTCATAAATAAAATATAACTCCTATCTCTGCTGCCATTTAACATGCTGAGATGCAAGTCTCTGAAAATCTGCTAAAACAGCAGCTGAAGGGATGCTTTTTTTTTATTCTGGGAATAAAATATCTTCATTATATATCTGTAAATAGTCTTTTTTCCCTAGGCATATTTTAAATACATAACATTTGTATCACCTTATAAAAACCAGTTTTCCATCCTGTCTGTTGAGTTAGGATTAAAGGCACAACAGGAGCACTTCTCAGTGTGCTTCTGCTCCTCCCCTGCTCCCTTTTCCTCCGTGGGCTGGTAGCCTCAGCTTTTATATGTCACATTCTCTAAAGAAATCCTATGGCATTTATCTTTGGGAGGGAGAAGCATTAGACTCATTCCTAAGGTAAGAGACCCTCATAAATCATTCTGTCTACTCTTCCTCTACCCTTGATGTTGCCTTGGCAACTTTACAGGTATCCTGTTTCTGNTTTACAGAGCATCCAGCTCCATGGGGGAGCTGAGCTGAACACATTCTTTCTTTCCTCAGCTGTGATCCGAGAAAGTATTGTTCAAGCATGCTATATTAGTATGAACAACACGGCATTAGGTTTTCATGTCACCCTTTCCCTTGCTAGGGAGAGGCCTTCTGACACCTTTTCCTGTCATCANGAAGGACTGCCCAAAGTCCCAGTAACCCTAAGGACAAGTAGAGCAAGATCTCAGATGGTGAGTTCCCTTTCACATACAAATACACGCTGGTGAAGAACTCCATCCTGATGGAAAATCAGGGAAAAACTTTTATATGTCATATTCTCAGCTTTTCATGTTTTAATCTAAATTTAAAGGTGATTTTTAAAGTTAAGTATAAATACAGCAAAAGTAAGTTTTTGATGCCTGGCACTTTGTATCCTTTCCCCCTCCTACTGCCCCGNNNGTGTGTGTGTGTGTGTGTGTGTGTGTGTGTGTGTGTGTGTGTGTACAAGTCAAGGTACACAGCAGGGTGAGATGCATGTCAGGTAGATTCAATGACTACTTCCTCAATAAGCCAAGAATTTCCTAGATATTATGACAGTAAGACATTGGCTACACAGAACCTTTAAATGTAGTCATTTGGGAGGAAAGGGAAGGGAGAAATGATATAGTTATATTATAACCTCAAAATTAAAAGAAAACCTTTTAAGAAAGAAATTAGTCATTTGGGATAAAGCCTTACCCTACCAAACTCCAAAGACACTTTTCTTTTTAAAGCAAGTTATATGCAAATAGTTTAAAAATGCATTGTGTATATTTGATTTTACCCTTAAACATAATGTCTTCAACATATTGAATTCTTTCAGTATTAACTCTACCAAAATAGAGACAAACTGTAGTACTGTTAGCATGTAGCAATGTTTTCAGAAATAAACACTATTCCCCTCCNAAAACTAAGTAATACAGGATAGAAGTAATCTTCAAGTCTTTTCACGTTTACCATTTGGTGTGCCAATCCAGAAGTAACCATTATTTTCATTGTGTGCCTGCTCTAATATGTTTTCTCTCCTTTATGACNTGCTATTGAAAATCTGTTGCAAATTCAAAGACAAATAATCAGCTATGGTTCAATGAGCTACATATGTCCAATGTGCATCAGGCACTGCATAAAGTTCTGGGTACTCAAACTTGATCGACATATAATTATTGTCCTTAAAGAACTTTGGGTATTTTTTGAGAAGCAGACATGGAACAATATAACAGGCTATTACGATTCTGAGTGCCCCGAGGTACTCTTTACTCAGCTCTGGCTGGAGTGGGAGACAATGTACATCAATGTACTCCTTTGAGAAAGTCCTGAAATAGTGCCCCAAAGGACATGCACTGGAATCATGCAAAATAAGAGCTGTGACTGACAGCCAAAATTAAAGGTTCTTTGGCAATCCTTTGAGGCTCTTCTGTGTGTATTCTATGCATTGGCTTTTTTCTCATTTAATGCTTATCGTCTGAGGAGTTGAAAAGGCTGGGCTGTTGAATTCTTGACAAGCAGAGAATCACTGANTGAATGATACTTGTTCTCCTAAGACAGCTGTGCTGAGTGATGGAAAAGAACACTCCCCGAATTTCTTGTCTGCACTGGAGGACACCTACAGTGTCAGCCATGCAAAACGTACAAGAGCTTCCTATCATCTTGAGAGAGATTTTGTCGCTGACTTCTCACTTAACCCTCCGTCACTGGAATTTACACAGAAAATATTATAAAAAAAAAAGTATTACAGTGGTTAGATTTAGGAAGACCGTATGCTGCAAAGTTGAATACAGGAATTCATTACTTAATGTGCCCTAGAGAACTGCCTAACTGGAGGTTAACAGTATTGGTAAGAGTAATGTGTTATAGCAAATAACTCAAATATAAAATTCATGGAAATAACAAGAAAGGCAAGAAGGACATTAACAAGAGTAGAAAAAAAACTGTACTTCCTGAAAAATCTTCTACATTTATTAACATTAGCTAATTCATTTAGTTATATAAACAGTACTTAGTTCATCAAAAAATACAGAACCAGAATTGAAAGTAGTATATAAGATATTATAATAATGATTGAGTCTATGCTTTTTAAAACTTATTTTATTTTTGACAATTCCATAAATGTAATAATGCGTTTTATCATATTTGTCCCCTTTTATCTTCTTTTGTCCCACTGACCCCCTTCATCTTCCAAACTTGTCCCCCTCTTTTATGCCTTTTTTACAACACCACTGCCCCCAACCTTTAGAGAGTAAAATGAGATGCCCATGGGAAAAAATACAGGATAGTTCACATACCAGCAGCAAGGTTCAGATCAAATCTAGAGGGAGCAGGTATTGCCTCTAACTACATAGATCAGAATGTCGTTCCTTACAGGCTTTGGAAGGACTAACTGCAAACAAGAGATTGGAGTGGAGGAAAGGACTCTCAGCAGATAGACAATGTGCATGCACACATAAGGNNATCAGGCTAGAGAATGAGGAACATGGAGGCACAGTGAAGAAAGGCCAGGTCAGGTGGACTTCTTATTGCTTACAGGTACTGGAGCTCAAACGCTAGGTCTCACACATGCTACTCAAGGGTTCTACCACTGAGTTACATCAGACTCCAAAAACTACATTTTATGTAGCAAGGCAAAGAGGAGGTATTTAGCATTCATGAACTGAAACNTGTGGAAGCCAGTGCCTAGCAGGAGCAGAGTAGTAGATAAAACTGGCAGCTTTGAGAANTACTTCTGAGGCAGCTCCTGTAATACAGCTAATGTGAGGAGCTGGGCATATATCAGATGCTGCAGGAGTAAACTCAGCAGATGTGTATAGCTCTTGACAACATCAGACAAAGAGTGAAAGTCTAGGCAACACTGCTGAAGTGAGGTCAAGGTCACACTGCCAGTGAGTAGAGACGGTGGGGTGGTGGGCTTTTGGATGGGAGGTCTGGGAGAAGGAGGCCCAAGTGAGAAGACAATATGCAGATACACTAAATAAGTAAAACCCCTGTTCCACGGTGGGAACAAGGGGCCCTTTGAAGAACTAAACACTGCTTTATTCTCACACGACAGGTTTAAGCCATNTGGTTAATTATTAGAAATGTGTCAAATGTCTCTGAGACTCTTCTTGTTATAGACANCTTTAAGAAAAATTAAAAAACAGTGAAGGTGCAGCATTTCAACTGATTTGATTTTAAACCTAATAACCACACATATGCGTATTCCTTTCTTAACAGATGAGATAATATGTTCACACAAAAACACTCCTATCTATTCCATTCGGCTCTTTGTGCTGTCTATTAACTGTGGATGGACCTGATTTGCTTTAAAATCCCTTGCTGACTCACAGGTAAATAGCTTGCCTCAAAGTAAGGTAATAGCTTGGGCCAAAGAAGTAACTGCGGGCCACGGGGTGGTAAAACTCAAATTAAATTCCAGGTTCCCTTTTTCTTCTCTCTCTCTCTCTGTCTCTCTCTCTCTCTTCCATTCTCTAAAGTCTCAGAAACTAATTTACTTCTTTTTGGGGGTAGAACTGCCACCCAGAAGCTGGGAACTTGTGTATAATCCAGAGAANGATCTAGAACAATTGGTTCTCAACTTGTGGATGGTGACCCCTTTGGGGTCAAATGACCCTTTCACGGGAGTTGCCTAAGACCATCATAAAACATGGACATTTATATTACAATTCATAACAGTAGCAAAATTACAGTCATGAAGTAACAACAAAATTAATTTTATGGTTGAGGTCACCACAACATGAAGAACTATATTAAAGGNTTGCAGCATTAGGAAGGTTGAGAACCACTACATTAGAATAACCATACTTTCTGTTTTGAATGATTGAGTTTATTAAGTAATAAGCTGGGAGGGAAGGAACAGAAAGAACATTATCTAATTGGGTAAAATTATCCAGCAGAAACTCACTGAGGAAGTCCCTGTAAAGCAGCCAGTTGGAGCTCCCCGATATGAAGTCCNAGGCAGAGCCAAGTGTCCCCACACACGAGGTTCCNAAGTAAACACCAGTAACAGAAGGGTAAGTACCAAATCCACTAGAAGCAGAGTGGGAAACTGAGGTGCCTGTGGACTTCCTGGCTGAGGTTTATGCTGGGTTCATGCTGAACTCTTCATGGCTGACCTTCCCCCTGCACGCACTACTATGTATAGTATGCAAAAAAACAGTAACAGCTGCTGGAAGTGGTTCATCTTCAGGCTGTTCTCCAGGACACAGTGTGTTCACTCCTGGACTGCTTTGCTGTTCTCTTCNCTCTCTATCACAGAGTCCAGCCCATCNCCAGACGTTGAAGGATACAACATACTGGGTCTGTAATGGAGGTGGGGCAACCCTACTTCCAGATTCAGCTTCTTAGTGAGACCCGAAAATGTGTGACAATTTTCCAATGTAATGTCTATTACAGAGCTGTTACAGCCATATCCCTCTGGCCTCCTGAGTGTACAAGCTGGGACAATGGAGCCACCAGGCAGNCTAGGACAGTGGAGTTCAGCTGCTCCCCTGCCTGGCTGCCCAAAATAGNCCTAGAGCTTCACTATTTCCAATTCTATTAGCTTTACCATATTTAGCTTTACATTTGCACCAAATAACCAATTTCTATTCCAGAGGGCTCCAAACATTATCTCTCCAGGTCTATGACTGGAAGTGAATCTCCAGGTAATTCTTAAATGCACCTTGCTTCACATAATTACTATGGGTGAGAGGCAATGAAAACTGGAACACTGATATTTTCAAATGTCAATAAGCCAGTTTCTTNAAAAAAATGTATAAAAGATGCATCTAAATACCAGATGTTCAGTGCTGTCTCTGATAGACTTGTTCCTAGTCCCTGAGGTGACATTTTTCATTTTCATTTCTACTCTTAGTATCTCAGATGGTTTTCAGCTGTTGCTATCCCTCACTGGGATGTGATCTATTCCTCTGTGACAAGGAAACAAGTTGTGCATACTTAGTTAGCACATAACTGATACCTAGACCTGAAAAAACAAGGCAGGGATTTCAGAGATAGGGAAGCATTTGGCTAAAGCCCAATGTTAATGAAGCCACTATCATTAAGTCTGTCTGTGGCGATTAACCTCATACCAAGAAACAGCAGCACAAACTCAGAAGGTACCTGTCTAAGCAGCAATATTGTGAACAGGTATTGCCATGGTGCATGGAGTGTAAAACACTGCATCACTATGACAATAGCCCAAATCAAATCGTTTTAAATGGTAGATTGACTAGGACCACACCAAACATCATCACCATCATCATCATCACCACCATCATCATCATCATCATCATCATCATCATCATCATCATCATCATCTTAAACAACCAAAGTCACCTTGAACAAAAAGAACTAAGCATGGGGTATTATATTAACTAAATAAAATTATGCTACAAAGCTATTATAATTAAAACAATGCAGCTTGTACATAAAAACAGTTATTCTGACAAATAGAAGAGAATAGAGAATTTAGAAATAAACCCATCTATCCATAACCAACGGATCTTTACCAAGGGTGTCAACAATATTCATTGAGAAAGGGTATTTTCAATAAATGGTTGTGGTAAAGTTGAATGTTCACATGCCAAAGAATGAAACAAGACCCATCTCCTTCAGAAGTTAAAAAATCAACTCAAAATAGATTAAAGACTTAGACATTGTGGCAATGCATTATGATAAAAATAGCTCTTACAATTCTTACATTCTAAGAGACTGGAACTTGAGATAGATGTCACAGCCAGAGTTTATAATGAACTCTGAAGTCACTGAAGACTGCTATCCCACTGTGNACTCAGCCCACTTGTTTAACCTGCCTTTAAAAGAACAATTTTATATCCAACCTAACTTGCCTTGAAATCAACTTTTTAAGCTAATGCATCGCTGTAATCTTAAATTATGTATCTTCCATGCCCCTGACCCAGAGTAATGCATGTATTTTGTGATAATCATTTGCTGGAAATAACAAATATAGGCTGAAAGTGTTCTTATAAAATGAATATCCACCATAATTGTTGCATCCTACATACAGATATAGCTTGATAAACAATGTTTGTAATGCTGTTTGTTATCCGGGTCAGCTGGAGTCAGGTACTTAATTCCTTGTAAAATTCTGTAAAAGATTTCTGTCAAGTCTCCCTCATTTCTTCTCCAGGTTATACTTTCTGTGCTGTTCAATAAAAGAGAAAGCAAAGTATCTTGTTAGGGACAAACACACAGGATCAGACAAACACAGGGAGAGATTCACAAGACAGCCTTCAGGCAGGCACAGATTCAGACTCCTCCAACTGACAGCAATAATGGAAGACACTATGAAAGTGAAGCAGGGTGTCAAATCTGGGCTTGCTCTTGGTTAAATCATGGGGAAGTGCTTTGATTTNTTTCCTTATGTGACACTGATGGATTATGGGTAATTCTGAGTTTATTATTACTGCATTCAAATTTGCCACAACACCTGAGAATTGAAACTGTGAAACTCCTAGGATGAAGTACTAATGATATTCTCTGGGACCTTGGAATGTGTAATTGTTGTTTTGGACATGACCTCAATAACAAAGACAGTACAAGAAAAACAGACAAAGGAGACGACACCAAACTGAAAAGCTTCTGCACAGCTAATGATCTCATTCACGTGGAATCTAAGAAGGCAGGTCTCATAGTATTTGAGAGTAAAACAGAAGGTGGAGATAGGAGAATGAGAGAGGACTGAGAGAGGATTGGTGAATGGGTCCTGAAATATCAGAGTAGAACTACGTGATGGTATGCGGTTTCACATCATCATGGCTAAAATGCTAAGGTACTACATAATCCCACCACCACCAAAAAGAAACTTAGGAGACAGGATAGTGGGTGCTTTTATCCCCTTGAAAGAATAAATGCTTCAGAANACTGCTATACACAACTCAATTTGACCATTAACAATGATANACAAATAGAGAAATATCNAATGGTACCCCACAGATAAATAAACTAAATGAGGTAAAATTCTAAAAACAGTCAAAAACCAAAAAGAGATAACATTCAATGTTGTTTTCAAAGATTAAGATTTATTTTATTTTTAATTGTGCATATGCTTGTGTGTGTGCATGTGCATGTGTGCGCGCAGGTAGCCATGAAGTCCAGAAGAGGGCATCAGATCCCTTGGANCTGAAGTTACAGGTCATTATGAAACACTTGACACAGGTGCTAGAAATTGAACTAGGGTCCTGTACAAGAGCAATATTTCCTAACCACTGAGCCATCCCTCCAGTGCCCTCACTTCCATTTTTTAATATAGAAAACTAAAAAGAATAATTCTTTGTCGACTTTTACCCAAAGAGAGAAAAAGAAAGTAACACGGGGTACTGTTAGTGGTAACCTGCACAGGCTGTTTTCCCATGAGATAGCAAGATAAAAGCATGCAATTTAACAGGTGTAGAAACTATTATACAAAATATTTAACATGACTAACTTAGTAAGAAAATACAGTGGTTTTCAAAAATGTCATCTTCAAAATTATTCAGATTATTATCTACAAAATATATAATACCACTTTAGTGGAGACAAAAAAAAGATCTTATCAGGCCATAATTTTAAATTGTTTCAACCCATCACAAACANAAATCCTAAAGAAAAGATCTAGCTGATGTTTACTGACCATCTACTGATTGCCACCACGTGTCAGACACTGTTCATATATTTTAGCTATGTTTTTTGTCATTTGAACCTCCAAGACAACCCAGCTAAAGTTAGTATTACACACACTATTAAAGGATAAAAACCGAGGTTTATCAAGT
>LZPO01017513.1:25404-49254 GCA_001675575.1 Neotoma lepida | reverse complement strand
GCAATAGTTAATAACCTGGGGAAAGTTTAGTAAATTGTACAGATATGTCTAAGCATTCCCAGATCCAAACCATTAAAAAGGTAAATAATTTAAGGAAGACTTGCTTACGCTTACTCAGATTTATCTATTTACAGCAGTAAGATGAATGAAATGAATAGGAATTCCGCTACAAGTAACATTTAAAACAATTTCTACAAACAATGTTGCAGTCTAAAGGCAATAGTTAATAACCTGGGGAAAGTTTAGTAAATTGTACAGATATGTCTAAGCATTCCCAGATCCAAACCATTAAAAAGGTAAATAATTTAAGGGAGACTTAAAATTCAAACACTCAAGTATGCCAACTATAAATTATTATCCTGCATGCAATGAATTTTAGGAAGAAAAGCAAGCGTTCCTAGGCCAGGTCAGGACCTAGTATGAACTAAGTAAAAAGGAAGGAGTAAAATTGTAAATTAGTTCCAATCATATAATTATTGTTTTGTCAATATTTGAAATAATATCCTTTCATATTTTTCAAGTTCTGGTGATGTTTTCCTATTATTTTTAAATGCAGTAACTGATCTAATTTATTTTTTTCCTGACAGACATGAAAGAAGTTGAAAGCTTGTTGGGTCACCATTGGATCCTCTCTTTCCAACAACACTGACATCTACTGCCGAGCATGTCATAGAACCTGTGCTTGAGTACATTTTGCATTCTATATTTAGTCTGGGGATGATATTCCCTGTTCAGAGCAGTCCATGGACAGAAAAANTAAGTAGAATAAATAGGGGCAGTATGAAAATGTGTTAACCATCATCTCTTGAACACAAATATAGTGTTCAATGCTAAACTATCACCTATTTAAAATAAACCTGAAAATTAGCTCTAAAATTTATTTTCTAAAATCACTCTATAAATCTGATGAGTTCTTGCTCATCTACTTCTCAATTCCAGAACTTTTTACATGGGAATCAGGTGCCTTTCTGGGATTCTTTGACAATCTTTAGACATCTAAGAATTAATTTTAAGGAGATAATAGTGGGCATGTGAATGTATTTACCTCCAATATTCATAAACCATAACTATACATGCATTATCTGTTAAACCAAATAAAAAACTCCCCAAAACACAAAGGGTAAAGATCAAGCAATAAGACATTTTCTAAAGCAAGGATGTAAAGTTTTAAAAGAACATTTAAATTTAGTTTAACCTAAGATAAATATCTTAAGAATACTCTAACAGAGCACACAAAACAACAATGGCAAGAAAAAGACCTTCCTGGCTTTTCTAGAACAACTAAGAACAGCATCATGTGTGTCTGTGTGCCCGAATCTCAGCTTTTGAAAGACGGAAACTGAACTTGGAAATATTCTTAATGTTACAGTCCTAGTCACACTCTTCCAGAGTTCTTTGTCTCAATACATTTAGTACTACATATGGATGCCACAGAGATCTATTCAGGAACATAAAAGCTGTTCCCAAGCCAGAAAAAGAANCACTTAGGAAGCCAGCGACTGATTTAATATGCACAGAGTGCACTGCACAGTGTCATCCACCCAGTCAAGGTCCCCTTCCTTTGGTGCTACTGTATGCCATGTCATGACTTCACTACTGAGCTACAGCTAATTACAAGGCAGATGAAGTGCTAAGAAACAATTCACTCTAGACAATTAACAGACTGGACATTCATTGTCTTGGAGTGTTCTGCATATGCTAATTCAAACTTCATCATCCATAAAAACATCCATGCAACCATGACTCTTTTTGTTCTCTTCTCTTTCAAGCTTCATAATAGCAGGAGTGACCCTGACGTAGAGCATCCTGCTCACACCATGTAGCTGCCATTCATCTTCATCCAGCTGGGCATGAAGTTCTGTCTTGCTCTGGGCTTTCAAGCAGCATTGTTCAGTGCAAGTTGCTGTGAGGTAGTAGAATGGTAATAGCATAATAATTCGAGTACAAAAAGCACAGCACAGTAATGTGGGTTTACAATGCTCACATGATAACCAAATAAGTGAGGCAAATCTGTGTCGCCATTAGGCTGGACTATCACATCTAAACCAGCACTTCTCCTAAATGAAGGCTGTGGAAATGTATCATAGTCCCTAAAATCCTTCTACTCTACTGCTAAGCTGTGGGAGTGCCCAGCTGTAACTTTTTCTTCTCTATNGTACTAGAGCAATGGTTCTCAACCTGTGGGTCACATATCAAATATCCTGCATACCAGATATTTACATTACGATTCATAACTGCAGCAAATTTATAGTTATGAAGTAGCAACGTAAATAATTTTATGGTTGGGGGTCAACACAACATGAGGAACTGTACTAAAGGGTTGCAGCAATAGGGAGGTTGAGAAACACTGAGAGTGAACCTAGCACCTAATCCACCACTGAGCTACAGCGAAGTTCTCTTTTTATTTTTATTTTAAGATGGGGGTCTCAATAAGCTGTCCAGGCTGCCCTCGAACTCATTGGATAACCTGAACTGCCTTTGAACTTGCAGTCCTCCTAACTCAGCCTCCCAAGTAGCTAGATTACAAGTCTGTGACACTAANCCCAAGTTGTATTTTCAACATTATAGAGCTGTAAACAAAGCTTCAAATTCTATGCCAGTGCTGTGCAAAACTGCTACATACACAATGACTGCAGCCAAGAGTTCTTTGTTCTGTTCTTATCCCTTGCAGTGATGTAGATTGCTATTTCTTAGAAAGAAATGGTCAAGCTTCACTTTCTCCTGAGTTGATAATTTCATATCTCTGTATCAAGTTTTCTCATAACAAGTTGAAGGATTCAGACTGTGAAGTTCTTTTTAGCTCTACAATGAATGGTAAATCAATACAGAAATTAAACCAATAGTTTACAAATCTGTGTAACTTCTAAAAAAAAGTTCTTATAAGTCAATCTCTTTCACAACCCGCACTGTGACACCCCCTCTCAGAGATTACAAAACCCAAAAGCCCGATAACATGAATTTTTTTAGATTCACTTAAAAAGAAGCAAGCCCACACGCTACCTACAATAACGATTATTATTATTTCGGCTGCATATTATCTGCTCTTAAGTTGTTAAACACATGGCAATCTCCTCCAGAGCTTTTATGGCTTATATTACAATACCTCNGCTGCAGCATGCTCACAGGATTGTAGGAGCAGAACTGCAAGATCCCTGAAACTCATTCCCTTTCCAGTTTGAGGCAGTCCTGTAGGCTCTTGAATAAACTTGTGTGTCAGCCACAGTTAGTCCTACATGTGCAGCTGACACTTTCATCCTTCTTCAAGGGGTGTATTGGAAAAGTGAGGCACTNTAAGGACAGACGGATGAGAAGACAGGGACCAGCTCTTCTGTGGCTCTATCCTCACCGGATAGACACACTTGCTCCTGGGAGCATGAAGGAGCACAATGTGACAGGAGTGCAGAGGGACGCCCTGTTGCTCCCAGGCTTCCAAAGAGTTGGGCTGCAGGAAGACAGTTGGCTACAATGGAGTCTGTACTCCTCAGTCTTCTGATTAGTCTAAATGTCTTAACTGGGGATCAAAGAAACATATAACCCTGACTTCCATTTCAACCATCTCACCCACCTTGACCCCTTTATTCCCATAGGTATGACTTCTGCCACAGGACAGAGAAAATATATCAGCATGAACTCAATTGTCTACCACACATGCTCAGAATAAAATATTATAAGCCTTGAACTAAGGGTGCATGCACTTAACAACGTGGAGGAAACTAGTCATAAGTATACTTTTCAATCAAAAAGACATATTTTAATAGATTTGTGACATTTGAGGTAATTATTTTCATTTTTAGTCTTCATAAAAATGCTTAGGAAGAAATAATGATTATTCTGATCTGATTAGCATTTCACTGGAATCACCTTCATCTCCAAGGAAGAATTCTAAATGTTCAGTTTCTGGGAATTAAACTAAAGAAAATTAGCTAAGTCTTAGTTAAAAGTAATAAATCTACTAGTAACCCAATTAATTATATGGAGGTCTTCTAGCTCATTCAGCGCTAATACTGGTTAAGTTGAAATCAGTCTATCAGACTGTAAATCTCTGCTGAGAAGTGTGCAGATGCAAAGAACAGTGTTAGCCAAGGTCCTCCCCTTACTGGCGAACAGGCCTGTCCACTCACCCTCCATCCACACTTAAGCAGAAGCCAATGAGGAAAAAATTATCCTGTTGCCTAATGGTGGCTTCCTGAACTTTAGCTGACAGCATTACAAAGATTTATGAATTTAATCTCCCAACATCTTATTTATGTGGTATCTTGATGTATTATTTCAAGTCACAGTGTATCAAATACGTCTACACTCAGGTTCAGAAGAAACTTGGGACAAATGGCTGTGGTGCCTGTTACCCTACCAAAGTGTCCGCAGGCCTCCAGGCTCAAACAGTAAGTACCTATGACTCCTCTCAACTCTTCTCACCCCTCGCCCTCCCCTAAACTTCTCTGCCTTCTCATTCCTATATAACCTTGCTATGCCGGCCATATGCTCTCTTGGCTGTATCTCCTCTTCACTCTCCTTTCTCTTCCTCTCTCGCTCTCCCCAGCCTCTCTTCTCTCATGGCCCGGTTCAATCTACTGGCCATGTTTAGTCTACTGCTTTCTCTTCCTGCTGTAGACCCTTCCAGATGCCTTTGGCTGTTCTCTCTCTCTCATATCTACTATCAAAACCTTCCCCTCAACCATACCTTGGCGCAGTCACGTTCTCACTTTATACACCATGTACTAATCAGTCCTAGGCACTCACAGATACATGTAAATTTACAATCTTTTTTGTCAAACTTGCTCATAGTGTGCTTAAAAAGTTGGGGGTCTGGACGTTTAGATGTTTACTTTCTCCAGCGCTACAGAAAGTGTTAAATAGCTTGCTGATTTTTCCCGTTCATTACCCAGTTTCCGTCGCTTCCTCTCCCAGCAGTCATTCCATCCCCTGCATTTACCTCACCCCTTTCCAGAAACTGAAGCCCCACCTCTAAAGGCCCACCTCCCCGTTTCCTGCTGGGTGCTGGCTGAGTAGGCCCAGACTCCCAGAACTGTGAGTCTGTGACTCTTAGTTCATAGGTTCGGCTTTCCTTGTCTCAGACCCTCTGCTGTGTTTCCTGCGTTCTGAAACACAGATCTATGTCTGAAATACTATTTTGGACTCTGAACCTGACCTAGCAGACACATTGAAGCTGGACTAGCAGAAGTGACTATTTCTTTCCCAATTCTGGGTCCTACCCACTAGCCTTGCCCTACTAGAAGGAATTAGCTCTGCCTGGACAAATCAGTCTCAATAGGTGGTAATTAATGTATTGGCGCTCAAGCCTGGAGTAGGTTGTCAATGGGACTTTGCAGTGGATCCCATGACCAAGCATATATAATGTTCTACATTTAGTTTTAGAATCTGAATTCTCCAATAGGATGCCTGGAAAAAAAATAACCAAGAGTAAATAAATGCAAAATTAAAAGGTTTTCTAAGAGAAAACAACACTAAGTACAAAAAGTGATTTTAAAGGAACCTGGCATTTCTGAAATCAAATTGTCTATCACCAAATAGGTCAAGACAAATTTAACTTGGTTTCCAGCTGAACTGAGTAAAATTGCTTAGTTGTTATAACATAGATCATGTTCTCTTTTTACGTTTATTTTTGTTGTCAGCACATATTAATTATATGGAATAGTGGGCTTCACTGTTGCATTTTCATATGCATACCTTGATTATATCCACCCTGCTACCTCCCCTCCACCCTTTACCTTCTTTAGTAATTCCTCTTTCACATAGATTCTGAATCTAATCTATTCTCTTGCTATTTTTTCTATTCCAGAATCTCTATGTAAGCCATTTGGAATTTATACAATGACACTAGTTGAAATGTCTCAAAAGAGACCTTCAACATTAGCTGATCCATAACACATTTTAAAGAGTGCATTAATATGAATATGCTTTTCTCCCATCTAATCCANCTTACTGAACCAAATAATTATTCCTCTAGGCAATATGAATTTGAAAATAATCCTCAATTAAATGAGAATTATCCTTATGTTGTCTAGACATATATATATATACATATACACATATCCTTATGTTTTATATATATATATGTATATATATATATACTCTTATTCTGAAAATAGGATGCCAAGTATCAAATAGAGGGGAATTATCAATAATCTAAACTTAAAAATTACTGGTATATTTTTACAAAACAAAATATGTAAATTTTTAAACATGCCTTTAATCCCAGCACTCGGGAGGCAGGGGCAGGCAGATCTCTGTGAGTTCCAGGCCATCCTGGTCTACAGAGTGAGTTCCAGGACAGCCAGAACTGTTTCACAGAGAAACCCTGTCTCGAAATAACAACAACAAACAAATGTAATAATCATTTTCTGTCCTTCATTTTAGTTGTGNTTAGATATCTGGCTTGAAGCATTTGGCAGCCTGAGAGCAAAATGTCGCTTCCTGAAGCCAAGCACCCCCTAGAAGAGCACCACGTGCCAGAGCAAGGTGGTCTTCTTCCATTCCACAGGGCTTTTTCTTTTTAACATGCTTCAAAAGATCTGCATTAGTATGCTAGTCCTAGCATTGGGGTCTGAGTATTCATTCTTCTCCAGCTGCTCTCTGTTCACACCCTCTAAAATCACAGTTAACAAAATGAAAGGCAAAATAGCATATTAAATACACAGAATGAGTGCCATGTAAGAAAAAGCCATGCACCAAGAATATTAATATAAGCTGAGCAATTATCATTATTTGACTCTACTTCCTGTGGTAGAAGTATGGAGTACATACTTAGGTACATCTTAGGTCCTCATCCATAGGAAAAGTTAACTGCGGTGAATTTCAAGCTCTGTCTCTCACAGGCCTTCATTTTTCTAATGGGTTCTCTGTTTCCCAAGCTAGGGAGCATTGCTAAGTTACTAAAATCAATCTGAATTGGAGTAACTGAAGGCCTGTGGTATATTGTGGATGGGTGGTAGTTAAGTACAACCTACAGGGTGAAATACCTTGGGAGAAAGCNAAAATCACTTTTAATGGTTGCCGATTAATTTGTAAGCATCCTACACTATGTTTTGGTAAGTGGGACAAGTAACTGAACTGAAAACATGCTGTACTACATGGGAGCCATAGGCACAGGAAGAAAAGAGGAAAGAGAAACTGAAAGAAGAAAAAGGCAAAGGCAGTCAAAAGACACAGTAACTTAACTGTGACCCATGTTCTACACTGCGAATTAGACAATGTATGATGTTGCTTTTTACTCTTTATGGATAAATTAGATTTTCAAAGAAGACTAAAATATCAGACTTGCCAAATATTANCATATAGATCTAAAAAAATATTTTTAAAAAGAAAGTGGCTTTACCAGCATTAAGGAAATGCTTTGCCAAACGCATCCCAACTTTGCTACACCAAATCAATCAATACTGCTAGACACTGAGCAAACATCATTGTGCAGGATTTAAGAGCCTCGAAGGGAAGCCTCTTTGCTCACACATGTGAAGAGGTAACACTTGGATGTCTGTTGTCAGGTAAGAAAAAAATTCTCCTTAATCAATCAAGGCAAGTTCCTCAGATCGCTCCCCCAGTGAGGCTTCAACTTCTAGACCTCTTGTTAATCACTGTATCTTTCAGGATTAACAAGGGTCTTGTTAAACCACATTAGCAACAACCTCACACTACTCTCAATATCTTTTGCTATAAATTCCCACATTTCCTTATTATAATTTCAAATTTGAAATTAGTTCTTTCCCAGGGTCTCTGTGCCCCTACCAGAATACTTCTGAATGAAACTGTTTTTACTAGTGAAATACATTCAGTTGTGGTCTCCTTAGTCATTGTGCTACTCTAGAAAATTTGGAAGTTCTTCAAAATGTTAAAAATAGGACGGCAGAAAACAGTTGAGCTGCAATGGTGGCTTGAATGAGAATGTTCCCCATAGGCTCATACATTTGAACATTTGGTCACCAGATGGTAGCACTGTTTGGCAGAGGTTTAGGAGGTGTGGCCTTATTGGAGGAAGTTTGAAAGTCTAAAGATTCACACTATTTCCAGTTCACTCTTTCTGCTTTGTGTTTGTGGCTCAAGATCTGAGCTGTCAGCATCCTGCTCCAGCCACCATGCTTGCCTGCTGACATATGGACTCTTAGCTTCTGGAACCATAAACCTGAATAAATTCGGTCTTCCATAAGGTGCATTGGTCATGGTGTTTTATCACAGCAACAGAAAAGCAATTAATGCAGTTGTGAAACTGCTCGCTGCATAAGCATGGGGACCCAAGCTAAAATCCCATCGCCAATGTTAAATTCAGGCACAGCAGTGTGGGCCTGAAATCTTAGGACTGGGCAGGTGGAGATGAGCGGTTCCCAGGCACATACTGGCCAGCTCATCTAGCCAAATCAGCCAGCTTCAAGTTTAGTGAAAGACCTTGTCTCAAAAATTACAATGGAGAGCTACTGAAGAAGATACCTGATGTTGACCTCTGGCTTCCACATACATCCTCACATACATGCACACAAACAAACATGTGCACACATGCACATGTATAGTAAAAATAGTTACCTTATGACCTATCAATTCCACTACTTGTTATAAACCCACAAAAACTAAAAATATATACCAACACCTTCAGAGAATATTTTTTTATTAAATACAGAGTAGAAGCAACTCAAATGTCCATTAGTTGATGAATGAAGAAATAAAATGTGATATACCTTTATAAAACTCAGCAATAAAAAGCAGTAGAGCACCAGTACATGCTGGAATACAGATGGACTTTGAAAACATTACTCTAGACAAAAGCATTCACCAAGCATTGTATGATTCTGTTTATATGAAATTTCCAGAAAAAAACAAATCCACAGAGACATGAAGTAGATTGGTGGTTTCCAGGGAATGCAAGCAAATTGAATAAAGTAACTGCTCATGGGTATAGGGTTTCTTTTGGTGTGATGAAAATGTTCTAAAATTAGAAAGTGATGATGGTTGCACAAGTCTGTGGCCATACTACAAACCACTGACTTTAACATTTTAGACTGTAGTTTTGCTGTGTGTGAATTACATTTTGATATATCTATTATTTTAAAAGTCATTGATGGAGATTCATCTGCTAACTACATATTTATTGAGAGTCTACGAGGTGCTACCACTGGAAATGTATCAAATGTGTGAACACAGCCTCTGCCCTCTTATTTTATAGTCTTTCAAAAGAAACATGATAGTTAATCATTATTGTCAACTCAATTATACTAATACTAATTTATGTGTTATTTGTTGATTTATAATTGCTTGTTTTTATGTATGGTACATGTATGTATGTGTTTGTATGTGTTCACGCACATGGAAACCAGAGGTCAAAATCAGATTTCTAACTCAGTAGCTCTCTACATTACTTTTTAGGACAGGGCTTTTCATAGAACCAAGATCTTGCTAATTCAGCTACATGGACTGACCACAAGCCTGCAGAATCCTTCTGTTTCTGCTTGCATTGGGATTATAGGCATATGCAATAATACTGGCTTTTTTATTTTGTTTTACATGTGTGCAGAGGATCTGAACTCTGGGTCCTAACAATTACATGGCTAGCACTTCATCTGCTGAGATATCTCCCTAGCTTTTTAACTAGATTTAGGATCATCATGAAAACGAGGTCACAGACATATTGAGAAGGGTGTTTCCAGACAGGATTAACTGAGGAGGAAAGATCCACTCTGAATGGAGACCTGCACCATCTCATGGGTTGCGATTATTGGACTGAATTCAAACGAGCAAGATGAACGCCACATTCATCTGTCTCCTGGTTATAGATCCAATGTGACCATCCACCTCATGTTCTTTTGCCTTGTCTTCCTAGCAATGAGGAATTGGACCCTCACACCGGAAGCCAAAACAAACCCACCTTCTTGAGTTACTTTTGTCACTGCAACAAGAAGAGTAACTCATGCAAAAATCTCTGCTTAAATCTGCAAGTGACACACACTGAAAGGGCCTGTTAAATGGTAGTTTAAAGCGATAAATGCCAGGAATGAGGAATAAGAAAAATGAGTAAAACAGGCTTTAGAATGGGAAGTGGGAGAAGATAGTTTTTTAGAAATGACGTTTCAGCTGAAATCTGAATTAGAGGTGGTCAAAACGAATGAACTTGAAGAACTGAAAAAAAAAAAAGATGCAGTGCCAAGTGCCAGGGTGGTGAGACATGAAAGAGTTGGAGGCACTCCAGGAACTATAGTCAGATGACACTGGACAAGTGAGGGACAGACAAACAGGTTTGCCTGCAACCAGATCTTATGAAGGCATTTTCTTAATTGAAGTTCCCTCCTCTCAGATGACTTTAGCTGTATCAAGTTGACATAAAACTATCCAGGCTCAGGAGGCAGAGGCAGGCGGATCTCTGTGAGTTTGAGGACAGCTGGGGTGCTACACAGAGAAATCCTGTCCTGAAAAAAATAAAACAAAAAACTATCCATGACAGTATGAATGTGTGTGTCTCTCTCCTCTCTCCTCTCTCTCCTCCTCTCCTCTCTCTCTCTCTCTCTCTCTCTCTCTCTCTCTGTGTGTGTGTGTGTGTGTGTGTGTGTGTGTGTGTGTGTAAGTCGCTATAGAGTCTCAGGTATCATGCTATTCAATGTTAGTGTCCCAAAGGACAAACAAAATCTTTATTAATTGGATTCCCCCTTCTTAAAATTAATGTTTTGTTTTGTCTAGCATAAATTAAGCTTTTAAAAATATACTATTACCAAAAAAATATACTATTACCTTCTGGTTTCTTTAAAGATCACACA
Organism: Neotoma lepida; assembly: GCA_001675575.1. NCBI lineage: Eukaryota > Metazoa > Chordata > Mammalia > Rodentia > Cricetidae > Neotoma > Neotoma lepida. The sequence continues at coordinate 38,503 of LZPO01017513.1, read as the reverse complement.
AATCTTTCATCTGTTTCAATATACAATGCACTGTGGAAGATACAGAAGGTTCCATCTGCTGTGCCCTGTGGCACTTTCTTGGTGTAACAAGTATTAAAAACAAGTACAGGAAGCCATTCTCTTCCATTAAGCTCCTGAACTCAGCCCCGACAAACCTGCCTAAAACTCAAATGGAATCACACTGGAGTTTTGATCACAGTGCCGAAATGGACCTATATATCTGACCTTCCAAGGAATCAGACTAAAGTGTAACAGCCAGTTTTCCAGGTAGGCCAGCCAGCTCAGGTCACCGTAATAATGAAGTTCTCTCTGCCAGAAGCTCAACAACAGANGTCAGATGAAATAACCCAATGTTAACCAACAGATTTTTTTCTGTTTTTCTGTCTCCATCTCAGAAGAAAAAGGAACTCTGAAATGATAGCCCATTTTTGTGGGCTTTTATTATGTTTCTGTGTCCTGTGGCTTTCTCTTATGAATGAGCCTCTTCTGATGAGACTTGCTGGAACACTTGGTCTTTTTTATAAAATGATGTGCTGTCCAGTTATATTACAATCTATCAGAGGCCTAATATAAAGGCAAACAAAGCCAATTAATATCATTAAACTAAATGCAATTTTGCCTCCCTTAGACCCATCTCTGAGGCGAACATGTTATGAAGGGGAAGCATGTTTATAAGAAGCCCTAAGTCAGGGGAAGCACCACCCAAGAAGGAGCCAGAGAGGCACTGCTCTAGCGACAACTTTGCCATACAAGGGGCTATGAAGCAGCTAGCTGACATCAGGGGACCCTGAGGCAAAGCTCATGCCAAAATAATCTGATTTCTATGCTTAAAATCCCTGTGAAATCACTCAATTCTCACCAAATTCCTATGGTGCACATTACCTTGGTCTTGCCCTTGTGAAGACATCACTGACATACTAAAGCCACCAGCTGCTTCTGGAGTGTGTTTATACTTAAGGCTGTCTCTTATACACATCTAGATGTGTATAAGAGGAGTGTGTTTATACTTAAGGTGCCCCAGAGACATTTCTCAAGTTAATTAAAAAGTGTTTTTTCTTTTTTTTTTTTTTAAAGCAAGTTCTTCTGAGACTTTCCTGGAAACCCCTGACAGAAGCCGATAGGAAAGTAATTTTTTAATTACCTTGATATGTCATTAATATTTGCTTTTTATAATTGTTGTATCACATTTCTTCTTCAATTTTCTAAGAGGTAATTGGCTATATGAAAAGCAAAAGGATGTGTGTTTATTTATGATAATGTTGAGTAAGGTGATAATAAGGAACACATGCCCATGTACATTGTCTCATTTCACACTCATCTTCAACAGAACAGAGAAGCATCTTTTGCTGTGAATAAAATGCCATCAAAACTATCAGAGAGCCAAACTAAAACACCTTAAATTTCATATGATGTTGTCATAGCTACAGTTACTAGTAAAGAAATAAAAGGGAGTCAAGTGTTTCCCTGAAAACGGATTTACTGTGCTCAAAATTATTATATTAACTCTTATAAGAGAATACTGATATAAATTCAGATAAATAAAATACCTTTTGAAGATTGCTACAAATAGCACACAATGACATTAAATTGCATCCCCTGGTGAAGAAAAGACACTGGAGCATGACAGTACCACAGATATTCCAAGTTAGTGTCTATCTGCTGTGAGATATAACCATAAGTGTTCACCTCTGTGTGTTTTGCTTTGCTCTTTGTTTTGTTGTTTTGTTTTGCTAGAGAGCAAGTCCAGAGCCTCACACACGTAAACAAATCTCCACCACAAGCTACAGCCCTAGTCCAACATTCACTTCCACCTAACAGCCTGAGTTTAATTCAAATTGATCTGATAAACCATTGTAATTTTACCATTTGAGGAGGCTATACAAATGTACACTGTCATGGAAAATTTGCTATGCTAAATATAATCATTGCTCTAGAAAAGGAGAAAGAATACACATGTGAACCAAATGTATACTATTGCTTACCATTCCATCAGAAAATGAACACACTGGCATTGAGATACATTCCATTGGTTGCTATAAAGTCTGATTGAATTTATCACAGTGATCAAAAGTTTAACAAGTTATCACTTCTAATCAAACAATACTGACTCTGAATTCCATCCCAGCAAATATACCACAATCAGAATGAGCTCTTTACTTAGGAGTTGGAAAGTATAGTATAGGGTTCCTATCAGCAAAATTACCACAATCTCTAAACTGTGTTCCCCTGAAATCCATATATGTTGGGGAATATTATTTAAAAGTGTGTTACTTTTGTTTATGTTGCATTTGTTTAACTCTGTGAAGCTGTGTTACTGTGCCTGTCTAAAACACCTGATGGTCTAAGAAAGAACTGAACGGCCAATATCAAGGCAGGAGAAAGATAGGCTGGGCTAGCGGGCATAGAAAGAGAAATATGGGAGGAAGGAGGAGGACTTTAGGGGCCAGCCACCCAGCCACTCAGCTCCACAGCCTGACATGGAATAAGAAGGAAAGACAAGGTATACAGGAATAGAGAAAGATAAAAGCCCAGAGGCAAAAGGTAGATGGGAAAATTTAAGTTAAGAAAAACTGGCTAGAAATTAACCAAGCTAAGGCTGGGCATTTATAATTAAGAAGATATGTGATTTATGTGGGAGCTGGGTGGCGGGCCCCCCAAAAGAGCAAAAACAACCAACAACATTTTGGCGCACCAACATGGGCCGGTATTCCATAGGGCCTGAGGAGGCCTTAAAAAAAAAGAAAAAGAAAAGAAAGGAAAAAGATACGGCTCCTTTAAGAGTTTCTGCAGGCCGGGCGGTGGTGGCGCACGCCTTTAATCCCAGCACTCGGGAGGCAGAGAGAGGCAGGCGGATCTCTGCGAGTTCAAGGCCAGCCTGGGCTACAGAGTGAGTTCTACAACAGCCAAGGCTACACAGAGAAACTCTGTCTTGGGGAAAAAAAAGAGTTTCTGCAGGACAGGAAGCCCTTGAGCAGTTAATACATGAAGTAGGAACAAAAATCTAAGTAAAAATGCCTGCCACAGGGCAAGCATCAGCATTTTAGAACTCTAGGAAAGGTTTAATGCAGTTCTTGGTCACCTACCTCCAACCATGCCCTGGGTTTTAGGCTTGGCTTTCAAGATCTGAGAAGTGGGCAGAGCCAGGCACCAAAGCTTCAGGCAGGGGCCCAAGCCTGTGCCACTTAGCAGTTTCTTTGTTCAGGAAGACAAAAAAGGATAAAAGATACGAAATAAAAGAGATCCAGATGGAAAATCCCCTAAACAGGTTACATCCAGTGTGTTTAACAATGTGCATAGGCGCCGGGCGGTGGTGGCACACGCCTTTAATCCCAGCACTCCGGAGGCAGAGCCAGGCGGATCTCTGTGAGTTCGAGACCACCCTGGTCTACAGAGCGAGATCCAGGACAGGCACCAAAACTATACAGAGAAACCCAGTAACGCTGTTTCGAAAAACCAACAAAAAAAAAAAGAAAAGAAAGAAAAGAAAAAAAATGTGCATAGGCTTAAGAAAAGAGTATAATCACAGAAGAAAATGAATAGTTAAAAAATAAAGTCTTTAAGGAGAGAGTAAATAAAAAAGAAGCCATGTAAGATGGGAAATACACAGAGATCTGGATGCTGTATAGTTTCTGTGTTGATTCTGAATTTTTTGAATGCTGTCAAGCAAACAATAGCTGCTAAGAGACATGGGATTGTGAACTGGACTGCTAAATTGAAACAATCTAGACACTTAAGGAATGCCTAACTTTAAGTCAAAAAATATATTTGTCATATGGAAATCAAAAATGCTTTGTTGTGGTTTTGTTCCCACAGCAATCGAGAGATTGTGGATTCCTTCAGGAATAATATGGTCAGGTTTGACCAGGGGAGACATNCTCAATCTTGGCAGGTAGTATCTATCAGCAAAGGTTACTGCTGGTCTTCCAAGGGCTTGGTCATTTTCTTAAAATTTTCTCTCTGGGACCCTAAAGATGTCTTCATCCACAGACAACAGGAAGCAGTCTAAAGCAATGACTTCCACATTCCCAAGAGCTGGGTTGTGGGAGGCTTTTGGTTATTTGGTGGGCTGTGGATGTTTGTTGTCATTTAGGGGAATATAGGAATGATAAGATAGAAGGGTAGATTATTGAATCTACTTTAAATAACAGAGTAGATTATTGAATCGACTATAAACTAAGGGACAACTATTGATCTCAAATATTTTGTATTTGTAAGGACTTTTGTATAGTGACACAAACTTAAGGTAGTTTTTGTTGCAACACACTATGTATGTTTCTGTTCTTGTTATGGGGATTTTTGTATATTGACAAAAATTTAAGGTTATTTTTGTTACAACATATTGTATGTATGTTTCTATTTTTGTTTGAGGTACTGTGCCTATGGAGTTCATTTGGAAATGTAGGGTGAAGTTCTAATTTTTGAAAGCTATTATTATAAACTATATAAGATAATCAGGAAATAATCAAAATTGTAGATATGTTAGGTATGCTTTCCAGATCATATATAGATATATTTTAGATAGATGGATGGTCTTCCAACCTTTCAAAGACCTACAGAATATGACATTTTAAAGGCTTTGTTAACAGGGCTTTTCATGACAATGAGACACATCTGTTCCTGGCAGCACCAATTTACTTCGGAGATGGTAGGCATTGAAGAAACTCCTTATGAAGTTTGCTTTCAATGTGGCAAGGCTACATTTGAACAAGAAGCTGCTCTTGCATGGACTTGCGGACTGCTTGACAGTATGTTGATAAACCAGACATGCAGGACCCACAGGAAAGTGTCCACTGAACTATGCCAAAACAAGGAGGGATGGTCCTTCAAGGTTCTTGCTTCACAGAAGAAACTGCCAGACATTCTATACGACACAGAAGAAAGTGACTGACAAACTTTGCCAATATAAGCTGGACAGTCTTTCAAATTTCCTGCTTCATTGAAAAGTCTGCCAGATACTATGGGCTTGTAGGCTGAACAAGGATACCCCAACATTGCAGAGGAACTTTGGGTGACTGTTCAGGCAGTCAGATATCTCTATCATTTCTAGAGTTTTTGGAAGTTATTTACAATGCACTTTTGTTTACTTAAATAAGATATCCTTCTGGGCCCTTTGATGGAGTTGAAGACTAGATAATTATAGTTGTAGTTTTCCTTAGATCTGACAAAAATTAAATTAGGTATAAAATTTTAGATTTACTAAGATAGGATAGATTATGGAGTATTTTCTTTAAATTTACCAGACACAAATGAATTGGAATTCAGTACACTGTGAATGTAATCCTTACTTGATAATTGTTCTTATTGTATACAGTCTTATTATGCTAAAATTAAAACTTTTCATTTTTGCTTAGAAAAAAGGGGGAAATGTTGGGAAATATTATTTTAAAGTGTTTTACTTTTGTTTATATTGCATTTGTTTAAGTCTGTGAAGCTGTGTTACTTTACCTATCTAAAATACCTGATGGTCTAATAAAGAACTGAATGGCCAACAGCGAGGCAGGAGAAAGGATAGGCAGGGCTGGCAGGCAGAGAGAATTAATAGAAGGAGAAATCTAGGAAGAAAGAAGGAACAAGAGATGAAGGAGGAGAACTTCAGGGGCCAGCCACCCAGCCATTCAGCTACACAGCCAGACACAGAGTAAGAAGGAAAGAAAAGGTAAACAGGAAAAGAGAACGATAAAACCCCTGAGACAAAAGGTAGACGGGATAATTTAAGTTAAGGAAAGCTGGCAAGAAACAAGCCAAGCTAAGGCTGGGCATTTATAATTAAGAATAAGCCTCCATGTGTGATTTATTTGAGAGCTGAATGGCAGGCCCCCCAAAAGAGCAAAAACAACCAAAAACACATATGTTTAAGTTTAAACTCCCAATATGATGATATTTGGAGATGGGGCCACGAGGAATCTCAAGGTGAGATTGGTGTTCTCCTAAGTAGAGACATGAGAGACTTCTTCCCCTGCCTACATGTGAATACATCACAAGAGGATGACATACAAATCAGATCTTTACCAAGGAATCAAATCAGCTGGCATCTTTATTTCTTTAACTGGAGCCTCCTTAGCTTCTCCACATTAGGTGTCTTCATTTATGAGTAATAAATTNCCAGAGTTTTAGCCAAAGTTTATGGAATTTTGTTATGACAGATCATGCTTACTAATGGACGCCAATCAATGACGAACAATTTACCTTTCGCCTCAGACTGAACCAGAAATCTATTCTGAAATTATGTTTGTGTTCTTAAGTTCTGTCTTAAATATTAATTCCCNGAGTNAGCAGTATGACTACTACTTCCTTTTTCAGGNGCAGTAATGGCTACACACATTCTTTTATTGCCAATGCCACCATCTAGCACTCACTTTGCAGGGACTGGATCCCAGCCTGCCATTTTATTACTAATTCAATTTGTATCCTGCCATGCTTTTCCAACAGAAAGACAAAGCCTTCAACTAACACTTTATGGGAATTAGAGCATTTCCATGAAGTTTTTCCTTACCACTTAGGGATTAAGATGGGTTCCATAGTTTGGATGTCTAATTTCTTTGGGTGTTAAATAATCTGCATCAATTACTTACAAACAGCAATTCACAATGCTTTGTAAGTTACCTCCTATTCTTCACTCACCTTTCACACACAAAAGTTGTAGAAAGCAAAGTTCAAATAAGTTCAACAAGCAGGTCGGACAGTTCTGGGCCAGTGGGTTGAATCTTGTGACAACTGCCCCTCCACCCCCATTTCCAATTTTAGAGTCNCAGGGTAGACTTCTGCATCTGGAACAGTAGGCACAAAGCCAAAGGACCGGCCTGTTGATTCCCCACACCCCACTCATCTCANGGACCTGNAATCTCCATTTCCTATGAACTCTGTGATGCTTTCAATTGGCCTCCCAAGTGCAAGAATTAGATTTTCTTTCTTGTTATTAATAGAAAAATACTATTACACTGAACATTATTTTAATTATCTGAAAATCCCCTGTAANCTATCCTTGATGAANTTGCTTCATCGCCTAATAGCTTTCAGATAAACAGCATTCTTGAAATCACATTATAGGTTCTATTCTATTGAATGTTATCTCTAAACATATTTCCCAAGTGTTTGGTCTTCATGCTTTACATCTTAATGACCTGATGAGATTGTCAGGTTGGAGAGCNTCACTAGAGTATCAGCTCTCTTTCTGTGAACACTAGGGTTCTGCCCAAAGCTTTGTTATTGANGACAGTAGAGTCTANTCATTGTATTCATACATATTTCCTTGGGATAATTCCTAGGGATGAAACTAGTGAGCCAAAGGATTTCAACTCTTTCTAAAGCCATTACCTACATTTTTTTCNTCCCCATATCCCAAAAGACTCTACCCATTTTTCTGTAGGCAACAAATGACCTTCCTGGTTTTGCTTAACAGGTAAGTGTACAAATTTTATTGCCTCTTTGCCAAAGTGAGTTGCTCACTCTTTGTGAAAAGAGGATTATCTCAGTAATTATAAAATAATTTTATATGCTATAAATTCAAGCAAGAGCATTAATCAGGACCTATGAAATATTTTCATGCTTATTTTACTAAGTGATTATCACCTCAATCAAATAAATTAACCATTTTGTCCATTTGTCTATAAAGTCTCAATGTTTTAGAGGCAAAAGGGAATGAATAATGGTTCCACCAAAATTAAAAGCAGAAGGACCATAGCAATCCTACAACTAGTTATATACTCAAAAGTAGGATATTGCCTGGCATAGGNCTCACACCTCCAAATCCAGCACTCAGGAGGCTGAGGCAGAGGATTACTGCAAGTTTGANAAAAGATTCTGTCTGGAAAAACAAAAACANGCAAAACCCCTCACAGTCTTTAAGAAATATATTGGATACCCTCTTTCATAGCAGAATTTTTTCTTACAAATAGATAAAATGTGCATGGAATCTAAGAAACAGATGAAGGAATAAATAAATATGATACATTCATAAAGTGGAATATTAGTTGGTCATCAAAAGAAGGAAATCCTGTTATATGGGACAGGACACACAGATGGACTTTGAGGACGTTGTGCTAAGTGAAACAAGCTAGTCACCAAACAAACAAACAAACAAACAAACAAAAAACCCACAGGATGATCCCATTTATACAAGAAAAGTCAAAATCATAGTGACAAAGCATAGAGTAGTGATTGCTAAGGATTGGGTGGGAAAGAATAGAGAGTTGTTGTTTAATGGGTNGGGTTTCCATTTTCAAGACAGATTAGGAAGAGTTGTTGAAGACCATGATGAATGTATTTGATGCCACTGAACAAACACTTAAATATGATTAAGATGGTAAATGTTGTGTATATTTTACCACAATAAAATTATCGTAATTTTTACAGTTGCTTAGCAAAAGATAATGTTTTAAGAATTTCTTTTTTGTTTTGTTTTGTGGTTATTTTTTGTTTTGTTGGTTTTGGTGGTGGTGGTGGGGAGTGTTTGTGACAGTTTCACCATATAGCCCATAGTCTCACAGCCATCCTCCTGCCTCAGACTTCTTTTCTTAGTGCCAGGATTACATGTGTGAGCCACCAAACCTGGCTTTAATATAAGTATCTCACAACACCATTACAATCTTTCCTTNTTAGATAAAAATGCATTTATCATACTAAGAGCTTATACACTATTGAATCTATTTCTAGACATAACTATTGTTCCATAGATCTAAGTTTATACTTTTTGGGCAGTATTACCCATCGCTCCGCTTTTTAATTTTTAATTCTTCAGGAATCCTTCATGTTTATTCCTACATTAGATTTCTGTATTCCCCTAAGAAACACAGAATGCTTTTGACTAAAATTGCCTCTGTAAATCAATGTAAAAATTATTACAAATTAAAACACTGATCATGGGGCTGGAGAGATGGCTCAATGGTTAAGAGCACTGATTGTTCTTCCACAGGACCTGGGTTCAACCCCCAATATCCACATGGCAGCTCACAACCATCTGTAACTCCAGCTCCAGGGGATCTAACACCTTCTTCGGGTTCCTACAGGTACCAGGCACANAGTGCACAGATATACATGCAGGCACAACATTCATACATATAAAATAACATAATTTATAAAATAGAACACTGAACATACTTAGAAAGAAATTTTTCTGCTTTCTACAACTTTTCACTTTCTTTTAAGGTGACCAGCCCTCATATCTATGCCCATTTTTTAAGAGTGTTGTATATAACAACAACCTGTAATTTCCACACCCAGCTTTTACTTCAATAAGATACATTAAAGACCCCTCACCGATTTTAGCTGCATATATACATGGAAGGAGGTGAGGTTTTCCTCACACTGCATGATTTACAAAAGGGGTAGAGGAAAATTAGTTGCAGTGCCATAATTAGAGNTCTTTTCCCTTATGCAATTGCTTTGCAGACATANGATATTCTGCTTGCCTGTAAGNTGGATTTTCTAAATGNTCTTGTTAAATAAAACACGGAGATAGAGATNGNGGTGAAAGTTTGACTNAGATCAGAGGAATNAGGGACAGCTACCAGCCTCACCTTAGACTGCNGCNGCTCTCAAAAATNGAGAGTATCTGACTTCCTTATACCTCCANGTCTATATCCCTTTCTGTTCTGTTCTCCCATTGGCTCTTTCAGCCTAGCTATATCACTTCCTCCTATCGCACATCTCTGTCACTTCCTGCCTNTCTGTATAGACCTCCAGAATTCTATGGTTGGTGCTGGGATTAAAGGCGTGTGTCTCCATGCTTGACTGTTCCTAGTGTGACCTGGAACTCACAGAGATCCAGACAGACCCTGCTTGCTAAGTGATATGGTTAAGGGCGTGTGCTAATTTTGCAAGGCTAGTGGCTGACCTTGTTTCTCTGATNCTCAGATAAATTTTATTGGGGGACATAGATCTTTCCCTTATGCAATTGCTTTGCAGACACANGATATTTTGCTTGCCTGATCTGCATCTCCTGCTTCAACTGATTCTGCAGCCTTGGGCCAATTTTGGCTTTCCTTCTTCATAGGAGCTTTCAGCAGNNAGTGTCTAGACCCACTGAGGATGGCCTAGAGTAGGCCAATCATCCCTGTCCACGCATATAGCAAACCCCGCCTCCACAACAGAGTAGATTCCCACTCCACTACTGTCAAATGGCTATGCTAATCAAATGGATATGAAATTTCGAAATAAAAATTTTTAACTCTTAAGCAAATTTTAGAGTTTGGTGGAAACCTAAGATTCAATGTTAGATTGTACATGAAAACACGGAAAAAATAGTTGGTGTGTAAAAATATGNTTTAATATCAGAAGTCAGAGCCACAGTACTTCTGCCCAGAGGTACAACTTATATGAAAAGTGTCTTAATCTCTGGGGTATCTAGCTCAATATGGCCTCAGTTAATGGCAATTCCATATTATATATACACATGCCAGAAATGGACATATATTTCTTCTGCACTGTACACTCACATTCACACCCACAGAACTGAATGACTACAATGTTGCTATGATTTGCATTCATTTTAGCACATGTGAGATGGGTAGAAATACCTTTACTACTGAACTTTCTTTTCCTTCTAAAGACTAACCCNTCTGAGGGATAACTGCTATTTGCATCANACAGAAGCTGTTAAATAAACCTGGACAATCTATTGGCTTAAAAGTTGAGTAAAATTTGTCTTCACTGTGATTTCTCATAAAAATGCTAAAGATGAATATAAAACTGGACTTATAATTCTCAGGTTTTTCTTTTTGCTGATGCTCTGGTTTCCTCTTAAGAATTATACTCAACTCCATCACATGAAAGTCNATGTATATTCAGCCTTTAAGTCACGTGCCTTCATGAAAGAGAGGTCTCCATTAACAACCAGTAGACATACAAATAGCTGCTACTCACAGTATAGAGCATCATTGCCAAGCAACTGCTGTGTTATTGTTAGTGTCTGGCAACCTGAGGAGCCAAATGTTTACATTTCACTGGGAGATACTAAAAATAAAAATACCATCATGCAAATTNTGGGGAAATAACTGCTCTTGTACCAAAAGAAAATGTACTATTGATTTCACTGTCTTAATTTAGATAGATAGCTGAATGGCCAGAGAACAATCTAGTCTCCAAAATAAAAAACAGATGGATCTNTANTGTTTCATTCCCACAAATTAGTCAGCATTCTTGATACTTACACTTGCAACACAATAATNAAGAATAAAAGTAGAGTGAGGTGTGGTGGCATANACCCNTAATCTCAGCACTTGGGAGGTGGGGCCAGGAGGAAAAAGAGTTCAAAGTCATCCTCTCNGAGTTTTTGTATACAAGACCNAGAAAGATATGGAANGGGGGAAGAGGAAAGAGAGAAAGAAGGTAAGAAGAGGGAGTTGAAAACTTACAGGTGGTAACAGAACTTGGAAAANTAAGGGTGGAGAGATGGCTCAGCATCTAAGAGCTGTGCACTGCTCTTCTAGAGGTCCTGAGTTCAATTCTCAGCATACATATCACATGGTTCATAACTACCAGTAACTCTAACTCTGGGGAATACAACATCCTCTTCTGCCTCCACAGGCACTCACATACATGTGGCTGACACTCAACAGACACAAACATGCATATGGAAAAATAAATGGAGTAAATCTTTCTTTAATAAAAAAGAACTTAAAAAGACAAGAAGAAAATTTGATTTTTAAACCTCAGACCTTGTAANAGAAATTGTTTGTTCCAGAGNGTTAAAATGAGAGGTCTAAGATCATATTNAATATTATGATAAAACTCAGATTCTTTAACTCTTCCTACNATATCACTTCTCTTTTGAAGGGTATTCTGTAAGGAAGAAAAGTGTCAGTAAAGATGGCCTATGTATAATTCTCTAATTGACTATTTAGTATTGGTTTAAAACCATATCCAGCTAATATTAGAGGTCTTCAATTATCTACTATTATGTTTGTTCATTTGAGGNCAGGTAATTGAATATAAACATGTTATTATATAAATCAAACAATGTCTCATTAGGAAAGCCCTAANGCAAGGCAGGTGAACAAATATCACAGCTCTCCCTACAGCTTATAGTCTTGGAGGTTTTTTTTGGGGGGGCACATCAGTGTGTACAAGCACACACCTGTGCACACATGTGGAACCCAGAGCAGGATAGTGGGTACCTTCTTCCACCACTCTCTGACTTATTGCCTTGGAACAGGATCTCTATGCAGCCACTGTTCTGGGTAGAGTGATTGGCCAGAGAACCCTCAGGGTCCACCTGTCCTGTACCCTTCATAATGTTGGGGTAGCTTAGTGACCAGCTTCTTATGTGAGTATCAAATTTAAGCTCAGGTCCCTAGGTTTGCAGAGCAAGTTCTCTTACTTAGCAGTTCATCTCCTGAACTCCTAAGGCTTAGTGTTCAGTTTTCAAAAATTCATATTAAATCAATAATATAAAAAGAATATGACTTGTATTCAAAGCCTAATGCTTTCAACCTTATGGAAAGGNGGAAGACAAATTACCATTCACAGATGAAAGAAACATTGGGTGGAGGGTGAGGAGACAGTGCAGGGGAGCAAACACAAAACCTTGCAGGAGCCACACAGGTGCCCTACTAGTGAACAAATAGCCCCAGCCTGGCATAGTCTTAAATAGAGAAAAAGATATTGACTCTACCAAAAGAAAAAGAAAAGAAACAAAAAGANCCTGTTGGAACTAATAACCAAATTCAGTAAAACAAGTAAAGTAACATATACTATCTACATACAAAAATTATCTGTCTAAACATTAAACTAGCTCACAGGAAATCAAGAAGGCAATCCCATTTACAATAGCTACAAATATGTAATATCTAAAAATAAGCTTAAAGAAGCAAAAGGTTTTACAAGGAAAACTATATACAAGGAAAATGAAGAGGACACACACACACACACACACACACACACACACACACACACACAATGTAAAGATATCATGAGCAAGAACTGTAGGGTTTCACATTGTTAATATAGCCAAACCACCCAAAATAACTTAAAATTTAATACAATCCCTCTCAAAATAATATTGATATTCTTCACACAAGTAAAAAAACAACTACAAAATTCAAATGGAACTACAAAATACCCCGAATAGTCAAAGTAAATGTAAGCAAAAAGNAGNANNACA
>LZPO01017512.1:126916-138972 GCA_001675575.1 Neotoma lepida | reverse complement strand
GAATTTCTTTGTGTAGCTTTGGCGCCTTTCCTGGAACTCACTCGGTAGCCCAGGCTGGCCTTGAACTAACAGAGATCCAACTGCCTCTGCCTCCCGAGTGCAGGGATTAAAGGCATGCACCACCACCGCCCGGCAAAAATTTGGTATTTTTATTTCCTGAATTAAAATAAAGTTTACAATATCAATGAATTTTTTCAGAAGTTAGTATTCATTATTTTTTCTTTAAGAATTTTTTTATTCGTTTTACATACCAACCAAAGGTTCCCCTCTCTTCCCTCCTCCTACCATGCCCCCAGTCTTCCTTTCCCAACCCACCCCCCATTCCCTCTTCCAAAAAGGTAAGGCCTCCCATGGGGAGTCAGCAGAGCCTGCTACATTCAGTTGAGGCAGGTCCAAGCCCCTCCCCCTTCATCAAGGCTGTGCAAGGTGTCCCACCATAGATAAAGGGCTCCAAAAAGCCAGCACAAGCACCAGGGATAAATCCTGATCCTACTGCCAGGGGGCCCCTTAAGCAGATCAAGCTACACAACTGTCTTGATTATGCAGAGGGCCTAGTCCAGTCCCATGGAGGCTCCACAGCTGTTAATGAGTTCCCCCTAGCTTGGTACAGTTGTCTCTGTAGATTTCCCCATCATGATCTTGATGTCCCTTGCTCATAGAATCCCTCTTCACTCTATTCAACTGGACTTCTGGAACTCGGCCGGGTACTTGGCTATGGATCTCTGTATCTGCTTCCATCAGTGACTGGATGAAGGCTCTATGATGACAGGGTATTCATCAATCTAATTGCTGAGATAAGCCAGCTCAGGCACCCTCTGCACTATTGCTAGTAGTCTAAGCTGGGGTATTCCTTGTGGATTCCTGGGAACTTTCCTAGCACAAGGTTTCTCCCTAACCCCATAATGTCTCCTTCTATCAAGATATCCCTTTCATTGTTCTCCCACTCCTTCCCTGGTCCAGCTCAACCATCATGTTCCCTTATGATCTCATTCCCCATCCCCTACCCTCTATTTCCCCCCTGTCATCTCCAGTTTACTCAGGAGATTTCATCTATTTCCCCCATCCCTGAGCGATCCATGCATCCCTCTTAGGGTCCTCCTTGTTAGCGAGATTATCTGGAACTGTAGGTTATAGTCTGGTTATCCTTTGCTTTACATCTAGTATTCACTTATGGGTGAGTACATACCATGTTTGTCCTTCTGGGTCTTGGTTACCTCACTCAGGATGATATTTTCTAGTTCCATCCATTTGTCTGCAAATTTCTTGATGTCATTGTTTTTTACTTCTGAGTAGTAATCTATTTGTATATGCACCACATTTTCTTTATCCATTCTTCAGTTGAGGGGCATCTAGGTTTTTTCCAGGTTCTGGCTATTATGGATAATGCTGCTATGAACATAGTTGAACAAGTGTCCTTGTAGCATGATTGAGCATTCCTTGGGTATATGCCCAAGAGTGGTATCATTGGGACTTGACGTAGATTGATTCCCAATTTTCTGAGAAGTCACCATACTGATTTCCAGAGTGGCTGTACAAGTTTGCACTCCCACCAACAGTGGAGGAGTGTTCCCATCATTCCACATCCTCTCCAACATAAGCTGTCATCAGTGTTTTTGATCTTAGCCACTCTGTCAGGTGTAAGATGGTATCTCAGGGTCATTTTGATTTGCATTTTCCTGATGACTAATGATGTTGAGCATTTTCTTAAATGTCTTTAGGCCATTTGAGATTCTTCTGTTGAGAATTCTCTTAGCTCTGTGGCTCATTTTTTAATTGGANTGTTTAGTCTTTTGATGTCTAGTTTCTTGAGTTCTTTATATATTTTGGAGATCAGTCCTCTGTCAGATGTGGGGTTGGTGAAGATTGTTTCCAATTATATAGGCTGTCCTTTTGTCTCATTTACTGTATCCTTTGCCTTACAGAAGCTTTTCATTTTCAGGAGGTCCCATTTACTAATTGTTGCTCTCAGTGTCTGTGCTACTGGTGTTGTATTTAGGAAATGGTCTCCTGTGTCAATGCATTCAAGGCTGCTTCCTACTTTCTCTTCTATCAGGTTCATTGTAACTGGATTTATGTTGAGGTCTTTGATCCATTTGGACTTGAATTTTGTGCATGGCAATAGATAAAGATCTATTTGCAATCTTCTACATGTTGACATCCAATTATGTCAGCATCATTTGTTGACGATGCTTTCTTTTTTCCATTGTACAGTTTTGGTTTNTTTTGTCAAAAATCAGGTGTTCTTAGGTGTGCAGATTAATGTCAGGGTCTTCAATTTGATTCCATTGGTCCACATGTTAGTTTTTATGTTAATACACAGCTGTTTTTATTACTATAGCTCTATAGTAGAGCTTGAGGTCAGGTATGGTGATGCCTCCAGCAGTTGCTTTATTGTATAAAATTGTTTTAGCTATCATGAGTTTTTTGTTTTTCCATATGAATTTGAGTACTGTTCTTTCCAAGTCTGTGAAGAATTGTGTTGGGATTTTGATGGGGATTGCATTGAATCTGTAGATTGCTTTTGGTAAGCTGACATTTTTACTATGTTGATCCTGCTTATCCATTAGTATGGGAGATCTTTCCATTTGCTGATATCTTCTTCAATTTTTCCTTCAAACACTTGAAGTTTTTCTCATACAGGTCTTTCACTTGCTTAGTTAGAGTACTCTAGGGTATTTTATATTATTTGTGGCTATTGTAGAAGATGTTTCTCTGACTTCTTTCTCAGCTCATTTATCATTTGTATATAGGAGAGCTATGAATTTTTTTGAGTTAATCATGTATCCTGCCACATTACTGAAGGTGTTTATTAGCTGTAGCAGTTCCCTGATACAATTTTTGGGATCACTTATGTATAGTATCATATCCTCTGCAAATAGCAAAACTTTGACTTCTTCCTTTCCAATTTGTATCTCCTTGATATCTTTTTGTTGTCTTATTGCTCTAGCTAGAACTTAGAGTACTATATTGAATAGATATGGGGAGAGTGGACAGCCTTGTCTTGTTCCTGATTTTAGTGGAATTGCTTTGAGTTTCTCTCCATTTAATTTAATGTTGGCTGTTGGCTTACTGCAAATTGCCTTTATTATGTTTAGTTATGTTCTTTGTGTTCTTTATCTCTGCAAGACCTTTATCATGAAGGGGTGTTAGATTTTGTTGAAGGCTTTTTCAGCATCTAATGAGATGATCATGGATTTTTTTTCTTTTAGTTTNTTTGTATGATGGATTACATTGACAGACAGATTTTCATATGCTGAACCATCTCTGCATCTCTGGGATGAAGCCTACTTGATCATGGTGGATAATTTTTTGATATGTTCTTGGATTTGGTTTGTCAGTATTTTATTGAGTATTTTTGCATCAATGTTCATGAGGGAGATTGGTCATAATTCTCTTTCTTTGTTACATCTTTGTGTGGTTTGGTTATCAGGATAACTATAGCCTCATAAAATGAGTTTGGCAATGTTCCTTCTGTTTCTATTGTATGGAACAATTTGAGGAGTATTGGTCTTAGCTCTTCTTTGAAATTCTGATAGAATTCTGGGCTGAAACCACCTGGCCTTATTTTTTTCGTTGAGAGACTTTTGATGACTGCTTCTGTTTCCTTGGGGCTTATAGGTCTATTTAAATTGTTTATCTGGTCTTGATTTATTTTTGGTTCATGGTACCAATCAAGAAATTTGTCCATTTCTTTTAGATTTTCCAGTTTTGTGGAGTACAGGTTTTTGAAGTATGACCTGGTGATTCTCTGAATTTTTTCATTGTCTGTTGTTATATCTCCCCTTTCATTTCTGATTTTGTTAATTTGGATGTTCTCTCTCTGCTTTTTGATTAGTTTGGATAAGGGTTTGTCTCTCTTGTTGGTTTTTTCAAAGAACTAACTCTTTGTTTCATTGATTCTTTGTGTTGTTCTCTTTGTTTCTATTTTATTGATTTCAGCCTTCAATTTGATTATTTCCTGGCATCTATTCCTCCTGAGTGAGTTTGTTCTAGAGCTTTCAGGTGTGCTGTTAAGTTGACAGTGTGAGATTTCTCTATCTTCTTTTTTCCCCATAAATGTAATTATAAGTTTTTTTAATTTTTATTATTAAGAAATTTTCTATTTATTTTACATACCAACCACAGATTCCTCCTTCCTCCTTCTTCCCACCCCTCAGCCTTTCCCCGAGTGGGTCTTGTAGATTTCAGGGTCCTTTGGGGGTGTTGGTTGAGAGGCCTACCACAGGACTCTTCCCTGCTGGCCTGCAGCTGGGGTAGTGATGGGTGGAAGTACAGGGGCACAGGTTGTGCCTCAAGGCCTAGGTCCTAGAGACAGGATTCTCTGTGTGGGAATAGAGTCACTCACCTCTTGGTCCTATCAGAGCTGGTAGATTCTATCAATCACATCGTTTTTACATCACTTTCTCTTTTACCTTTTCTATCTCCACTTCCTTTCTCCTTCTCAAATTCATGGTCTCCAACCTCTTGTTGTTATATATTACATACACAACATAATATATGTATTCCTAAATATGTAAATACAATCTGCTCAGTCTGTTAAATGTCAGGGAAGCTGCACTCTTGAAGTCTCAACAATAAGGCTTTTTGTATTGACAAACACCAACCCTTCATCATTTAGGTATACTGGCTTCAGTAAAACAGCATTTAAATGGTTTTAACAATTTCTTCTTACTTGTCAGATATTTTGAATATGGAGTTGGAGATGTAGCGCAGGTAGGAGAGTGCTTGTCTAGCATGTATGAGGAATTGTGTTTGATTCCAAGGCCTGTATAAACAGAGTAGGATGGTGCATGCTTAGAATTCCAGTATTCAGGCTATGGAGGCAGGAAGATCAAGAGCTACTCTCTATTTCTCTTGGACATTGTCTAGCTCATCCTCCTATTTTTGTCTGATGCATCTTTTTATAATACTGATTTAATTTTATCATCCATGTGATAATCTTTTCAAACATGNTCTTCATATTTCAATGAAGGGTTGCCCCTCTGTGAATTACAGAACATAGTGAGATTTTTGTAGCCTTTCTTTGCAAAATTCCACCTTCAAAGCAATCATAAATTCCCTACCATACCATAAGAAAATTATTTTATTGCTATTACACATCACACCCTAATGCAACATTAAACACTGACCTCAGTCATAGTTGACTAAATTTGTAAGTGATGTATCCAGTTGTATAACTTTGAGTTACTTAATAAGCATTTTTTAAGGCTTACAAAAGCTCTGGCCTAACAAATCATCTACTTATGTCCCACACAGAAGCACTGCTTTATTCTCCATTTTAATATGTTTGACTTTTTTTTTGCTCTACCTGTGAGATTATGAAATATTTTTTCTTTCTGGATATGTTTTTTTCATTTAGCACAATGTCCTCCAGACATATAAATATTTTATTGTGAAATATAAAATTTCCTTTATTTAAAGATTGAATAATATATACACAATGACATGTGAATATGATTTCATTTTTTATTACCTGGTATTGGATAACCAATTATTGAGCCTCTCTCTGAGAAAGATTTTTCTCCCACTCTCAGAAATTCCTTAGTTGCACAAAGTAAAAAGAGTCTTGCACACATGAGCAAATATGTATATATACAACACACNCACAAAGTAATATAAGAGGCAATTAAAATATAAATATATTTGAAAGAGCACTAAAAATCCATAAAACAATGGATATTAAAATATTTGATCTGACAAGTCATAAGAACTAAAATGTCTCTGTACTGTGAACTCTACCATTCTTTCATTGCAATGCACTTACATTAGCTCTGACATACATCTTCAGGATCTTTAGATGCTCAGTTGACAATCTGAACCAATTACTTCTCCTGTGGATATGAATCCTGCCTCCTCATTTCANCACTATTGAGATCTGTATTAAATTTTTCTGCTTAGTTTCCTTTTGAGAATCAAATCTGTAAAAGCAGGTAAGAAGCTGTACTTGAAGAGGAAGTGAAATGGCACAGGGAAATATAGGACCCATTTCCCTCATATCTGGGTTATTGCTAGTTNTAATCCAAACTGGACTGTCCAGTTAAACTGTACCAATTCATGACTACTCCTTTCAGTCTCATTTGTACTCATGAAAAAAAATAAAATCATTTCACAACAAAATAGAAGAGTTTTTGAAGCTAACCTCAAAGTTCTGCCCTCTGTTCTGGCTACCTGGGCTGTTCTCTGATCTTTCAATGATTTGACTTCATATTTTATATAGATTTCAAAAAATNTTTTCAGGAAAGGTGTCTATTAAAAGTTATTCAGTTATGGAGAGCAATGAAGACCTTTCAGTAGCTGCATCTTGCTGAAAGTTCTTTGAGATAAAATCAATAACTTGTTCTAATGGGACCTCAAGTAGATGCTAATATCATTCATTCAGATAGTGACACAGGTAAAAAAGATTGGAATGAATGCATAGAATAATGACAAGTAATCCATATAGATTAATATGTTATAAATTAATTAATATTAAGGGAATAAACACAATTGGTGTGTTAATGTTTGATAAATTTCACAAATGCTATAACTACTGCTGGAGATACCAGAAAGAACCACTTCATTATAAACAAGTGTGCTACATTCACAGAGTTATGGCCTATGTTCACAGAAATCCTTTCTATGCAGCATGTTAAGCTATATATGTGACATACACACATAATTTTCAAGAAATATAACAATGTACTTCACATGAACACTTCCAGGCTACTGTTGGCTTTCTATCAGAAATAACTTTATTTAAAACATCAAGGTAATGTGTCAAGTGTTTTAAATTGGTTCTCCAAAACATTGCAATCAACCAGAATTAGAAAGCTAAATGATTTTTGTGTGACTTTACCTAAAATATAATTGTGCCTTGGTTGTAAGGATGAATGGTGGCTTTGTTTATATCTAGATCTAAGAAGCATATAATATGTTAGTTACGATAATGACATTTTTAACAAAGTGTGCCCTTGAAATGTTTCTTTTCCCATATCCTTCATCCTAAGATACTCCTGTTTCCCCTTGTAGGATCTCCCAAGAGGACTCATGGGATATGAAAGTGAAAAAATCTGAAGGGTAAATCCAACTGTGCACTGTATCAATGTATTGGAATGTATTAGATTCAGAGTGGGGGGAGAGAGAGAGAGAGAGCATTTTGGCATTTCTGATGTGCTAATTGATTTTGGTTTTTGTTTTTGTTTGTACTTTGATGTCTAAGTTAAGCAAAAATTTATTGAGCAACTCAGAAATCCCAAAGCTACTAGAACTAAAGACTTTTGTGCCTCTTTGCAATTGCCTGATCCATGATTTTGTCTTATTTTCCCCTGAAGATAATGAATTTTAAAATATATTGATAGTATCCAAACATAGGCCATATTCTTAGGTTAACTCTACTCTTCCCAAATGAAGTGCTATCATTTTAGACAGAAATTTAATAAAAAAAAAAACACACGTCTTGAGTGAATTTATATATTAAATCTGTCAGATGCTTAAGAGAGTTCACAGAGGTCTTAGGGGCAAAAAAATTTTAAATGGATAACTGTTCTAAAGGTCATAAAGTAGACCTAGAGCCTTTAAACTAATTAGATTGAAAATCTTGATTCAGCAAATGCAGTTTTCTTACTGCAAACTGCATTTGACCTCCCCCAGGTTTAGAAATGATTTCCATTACTTGTGACATTAGAATTATGTCTTTGTAACTTCTCTTCAATGTAAAAACCTTCAGCCCTCAAGATAATCATTTGTCCACCTTCTAGCAATCATTAGCAAATACATAAAATTTCTGAATGTTTTAAAATGGAAATGACATAATTAATGGAAATATGTAATTTTATTTAATATCTAGCAAGAATACAGTCAAGTTTTGGTGATAGGTGAGATTCCTGTGAAAATAGCAAGCAAAAAGAAACAATTTGTTATTATAAATTAGTTTACTACACAATTTTGATTAAAAAAGTCACAAGGTATATATCTTTCATATACCACAGTAGTTTAATCTAATTGTTAGCCCTTTATTTTGTCAACATGTTAACTCATTCATCTTAAATAAGTGGCCAAAAGCATAGTTTTAAAAAGGAGCTCTTAAATCAAGGAAAAGTCAGGAAATGAAGAACCAATCTGTCTTAATTTGTGTACACATTATCTAAAGTATTTTATTTTATTTTGAATTTGAATATACTATATAAAACCAGAAGGCATATTATGTATTGGGAAACTATGTCATGTAAGGTAGACGCCTAACTCAGTGATCAGTTTCTTTAAAAGTATATACTCAAGTAGCACTAAATTTAACAAGTTGCATTTTGTAACTATACAGCACACACACACACACACACACACACACACACACACACTTAAATGCATAGAGGCCATGCATCTGAGAGGGAACAAGGTGAGAGAAGCATAGAAGGGATTGAGAGAAGAAAGGGAAAGAAGGAAAGATATAATTATATTTTAATTAAAAGAAACAGTAGCCAGGCATTAGAATCACCCCTATCTTGATAACCATAACCACTTGCTTTACCCAACCAAATTCACCCACTTCTATATAAATTTACAAAATCAAATTAATCCAACATATCTAGAACCAAGTCAATAACACTCAAAGAAGAAGCAAATGAAGTATTAAGTTAGTAATCAAAGAATGCTAACCCTCAGGGTTTCAGCTCTTACCTCAATTCTAACAACTGTTCTATTACATTTCCAATAAATAATTTTTTAAACAGTACAGATAAATTAATAAATTCCCAAACATGAAGTTAGTCCAAGACTAGCAGAACCTCCTTTTCGTAGTCTCTTACATAGATCCCTCATGGAGGCAATATAGTGCAATGGTGAAGGTAGAGGTTCCGTAGCTTAGTACTGGCTGCTAAATTTACTTAGCTACATTCCCTTGAACACGACTATTTTCCTGTATGAATCCAATCATCATTCCATATATGTTACAAAGTTCTTGGAATTAAATAAGCTAACATAGTAAAGATTTGAGTTTACAATCAATACATGGAAAGCAAACATTTTAAACTTGTCTTAAAGTAATGTGTTTGTATCATACACAACATGATGTTTAGAAGTATAAATATATATTATGGGATGTATAATTCTGGATAATTAGCCAGAAAATTACCTGGAACAATTGCTATTTCTCTGTAAAATCACTTTGCTACTCTCNATAATTTTTAAGAAATGATAAAATGTAACTGGTTTTGAATTTCTCACAATTATTCTTTCTTTCTCACTAAAGTTATATATCCTCCGGACAACACATACTCATCTCATGCTTTCCCTACCTCCTCAGTGTTAGAGAGANAGAATTCTCATCTTCCCTACCATAAGATTAGTTTAAGTATCCACATATGAGTTAGATCATGTCTGCCAAAGTATTTGAGTGTATCTATTCCTACCCTACTGTCACTGAATCCTAATAAACACCAGACAAAGAGGAAAAGAAGGCACATAGCTGGGGTAAATCCAGTAACGGGACAAAACAACCAAACTAGACCACCAAAGGGTTCTGGGACAAGTAAAACTGGGGTTTTCATAGACAGTTGCATGTTATTGCAAAGCTTGTTTTGTTCTTGTTTTCAAAAGTAGTCTATACTTGTAANTAACAGTCCTCCTTACATAGTACATAAAAGACTTATGCTATTTTGTGTAGAGATATTGGAAGAAGAAAATGCTCTTTTGCACNGAATGAGGATTGAGCTGTGAATTGCTGGAGATGTTAACTAGGTAGTACAATGACTCAGCATGTAATAATACCCTGGCTACTTCATTTTCTTTAAAGAAATTAAAGTGAGGGTATCAGTTTGAAAGAATATACACTTTACAATTGTAGCAAGATAAAAGTATGTCAAACAACAGGAAGACTTCCTAAGGAAAAAAAAAACAAATAGGGAAAACAATGGGTGACCCAAGAAACAAATGGCTGCAGTTTGTTGTCTATTAGTAGGAAAAGAGGAAGTTTATAACTTTTGAAAAACTCTCATTTAACTAAAGACTCAAGGGAAATATTTCTTGTTCCATTTTATGTTACAAAACACACGATTTTAGCAGGAATGGCATGGAGGCATAGGGAGGANNGGGGTTACAAGGGGGTCATATAAAATGAAAGGCATATGACAAGTTACATGGAAACCTTCTATCTTATACCTCAATTAAAAAGTAAGCATGTTTAAAAAAAGAATCTAAAGGGTCAAAACCTGTATAACAGGAAAAAGTTGTTCATAGAAACCATTAATTATTAAACAAAAACCATAATATCAGGTTGGGATACTTCTTTGTGAATTTTTAAGCCAAAGTCTCAATGCAATGTAGATTTTTNTTGTTCCTCTTATTGTCCCCAAAATTTAGATGGTAAAATCCTGTTACTGAAGACATCACACCCTTTGCATCATACAGAGAAATGAAAGTGAAATTGATCTGGGAACATCCTCTCTGCCTGTTAGCATTCATAGTGCTGGAAAGTACTCTGCATGCCTCAGGGCNTGGCATGGCAAAAGAGAAAAGCAACCAACAGTCTTACCTGGCTGTGAACCCTATGAAGTATGATACCAACCTGTAAGGCAAGACATTCACCTTGATGTAATAGAGGNGTGAAAGATGGTANCCAACAGCTCTGTAATTGGACTTGAGGCCTGCTACACAGTATAGAACCCTTACCTAGTAATGCAAACCTGTTCAAAAGCCCTACAGAGAAGGTTATAGGCCTGAGATGGGAGCTTAATTATTGTTAGTTAGGGGGCCTAAGCAGATGTCTTGGTGGTTAAGATCACTTGCTGCTCTTGCAGAGNATCTGAGTTTGGTTCCCAGCTCTCATATCTGGCAACTTACAATCCTCTCTGGTCTCTAGGTGTATTTGCACAAGATTGATGCACATGTACTCATGCATANTGTCAAACTGCCTTCNAAATATTAATGTTCACAATACCCATAGACAGGTACCACTCTCTATGCCTTAACTGGAAAAGCCTCTTTTTCCAGTAAATAGTTGTAAGTGCAGAGACTGGTAGCTGAATAAGGTATAAAAATAAGTGAAAGTGGAGAGCTCAGCTCTAAACAAGACATTTACACCATTCCCTCTTGAGTATTTTCAACAGAGGGCAGGAAGAATGTAAGATCAAGAAAGCTAGGAGCAGAGCTTTGAAATACTGTCTTCTGGAAAAGGCACAATATTGCAGTCAGGAATTCTACTAGATTCCTGCTTTGGGACTATACAAGAACAGGCTAGTAAACAGTCATAAAGAACTACCCCTTCCTACTGAACTATTTGCTACAGATAGATTCAGAGAGAGAGAGAGAGACCATTACCCTCAGTGTTGTACCTACTGGTGACCCACCAAGCACCAATGGACAGTCCTAACCATCGGTCACACAGTGGACCTGGTTAAATAATGGATTCTTTAAAAAAATCAAAATTCATGAGAAAGGGAATGGTGGGAAGAAGTGAAGATGGCAGGGATGGGGAGGAAATGTTTAAGAAAAGGATGGGGATATAGTAATTATAATCCATTATATACATGTGTCAAGTTTTCAAATAGTTATTATTTTAAAAACCTTAAAACATTTTCTAGATATAATCACCAAGACTTAAAACCTTTCTGTGTGTCAAAGCCAGTCATTGTTAAGAAAGAGGCAGGTCTCCCATGGGAGTTAACAAAGCATGGCATATCAAGTTGAGACAGGGAGTGGATGGGGGGTATACTGGTGGTGGAGGGAATGAACAGGAAGAGAGGAGGGAGGGGAAACTGTGGTTGGTATGTAAAATAAATAAAAGAAAATTAATAAGAAAAATAGTAAAAATGGAAGGAAAGCTCTTAATTTAATAAAGACAGTCTGCTAAAAAAAAGTCATTGTATTAGTTTCTTTGTGGTGNTGTTATTGCTGTAAAATGAAAAACACTCTGGCCGGGGAAGCAGGTAGACTACCTACAGATCCTTGCCTCTCCTCCAAATCCAGTCCCCCAGTCTCAGCCTCCAGCTCTACAGCACACAGTTTGCCCTAATATCCCCTCCCTATCTGCCCCCATCTTCAGCAGATCACACAGATACTGCCCTCTATTTTCTCCACCCCCTACT
>LZPO01017512.1:81363-101275 GCA_001675575.1 Neotoma lepida | reverse complement strand
TGTCTCCACATTCCTAGTGTGACCTAGAACTCACAGGGCTCCCGACAGGCCCTGCTTGCTAAGTGATAGGATTAAGGGCGTGTGCTAGTTTTGCAAGGCTAGCGGCTGACCTTGTTCTTCTGATCTTCAGATAAATTTTATTGGGGAACATAGTTAAAATACCACCACAAAAGCTAGCATTATCAAGATGTATTTTAGTAGGTACTTGTCTTTCAGGCATGCTGCTTCCAATAAGGATTGGTAAGTTATAAGATGGTTTATCCAAGGAGAGAATTTAGTGACAAGTAATCATTCGTCACATCAAAATCATGGCACACTGATAATTCTACCCTTTGTCCCTTGTTAGTAATGAATTTGTCTGAAAGTTGAGTGATAATCTGTCAAATTTTAAATGTGTTATTTAAAGAATATATTTGTACACATATGTTGATGTTAAGCAAATAAGAACACATCCTACACTATCTTAGACAAATGACTTAGAAATAATTTTTTACATANGCTATATATATATGCATATTTTTACACATATACATATATATGCANGTATGCTTATACACGTACAGTGTATGTGATGATTAGTATTCATTGCCTGCTTGATTAAATATAGAATCGCTATGGAAACGTTTCTATAAGTACGTGTATGAGGACTTTTTTTCTAGAANTATTTTGCTGAAGAGGGAGGGCACTTCCTGAATCTGGGCAGCATCATTAATAACAGTTAATGTCCCCAAGACAGACTCAAAACAAATGTGGGAACTGACCATAAGCACCCATCTATCTGCTCCACAGCTGCTGATGGAATGTGACTCACTGTCTCATGCCCCTGTTGCCATGATTGTATCCTCAAACTGTAGGGGATCCTCCCTTCCTGAATTTGTTTTCCCAGGTATTTTGTCAGATTACTGAGAAAAATAACTAGTGCAGCCTATTTATATAGAGAGGAACTTTGAACCATACATGCAAAGGTATGTGTGGCACTGGGCATGGTGGTAGTGNCTTTAATCCTAGCACTCAGGAAGAAGCAGGCAGATTTCTGTGAGTTTGGATCCAGCCTATTCCACACAGTGAGGTCCAGGCCAGCAACAGCTNTGAGATGAGAGAGTGTTACAAAAGAACAAAAGACAAAAACCAGCTTACAGTTAATTATTTATCANCATCCACTGAGAATAGTAGGGATTTATGGGTTTGTTAAGATGAATGAAAAATCTCCATTTCTACATGACCCTGAGTAAACTTAGAAGAGTTATCTATCTCTAGTTTTGTTTTGATGGCTGACTCAGGCCATAGTTTCCCACAAAATAATCTATTATAGGAGTAATGTTAAGAAACCACTTGAACTAATTAAAGGAAGACAGAGAAAGTTTCCTTTATTATATTTATTTCATCAATTGANATATTATTACATCATAAGAGTAAGCTTTTCCTGAGCATATCATCAAATAAAAACAAGTTTTAAAAATATTATGAAAATAAGATCCAGAACTAAATGCAGAAATGAATTTCATATTACTCCAGTCTAGGCAGTAAGGAATTCAAAACATTCATGACCCGTAATGGAAAGCACAATTTCTACTGAAAATACAAAATTCTAATACATCAATGAGGTATACATTATACTTGNATCTAGAACATGAGGGTAATCAGAGTGAAGTTTCCTATACAAACCTTTTACCAACATATTACAAACCTATTACAAACCTTTACCACATACTTATGACTCACAAGCATCTGTATTAAGTCNTGCTACCTGCTGTTTTCATCTACTTAATATGCCTTTCTACTATATTCAATCATATCAGCTTGATGTTCTTACCTTTTTATTAGAATCTATCTTAATTTCACTGTCTCTGATATTTAATTTATATTCTTTATTTATAAATATTTTCTAAGGTTGGAAGTCAATTTAAATGGGATACAGTAAAGACCAAAAGAAATCAGATCATTTCTAATAGACAACAAAGCTGTAACCATTCACTTTAAGCTGGCATTGTAGAATTGATCTCTGTCTTCTGAAATAGAATTCTGAGTGAGAGAGACGCTGGGAGGAATTTTTAAAGACTAAACAGGCAGGAGGTGAACATTAAGCACTCACTACAGTCAAGGAAATGAAGTTCTCCAGAAATAGCTGAACAGCACTGATCTCTTGAGAGCATAGGAGAGGTCAGATTCATCATTTTAAACTAGAATTTAAAATAAGTTTGTCATCAGAAGTCACTGTTCTAGTTATCCATGGCATGGATCATAATGTTTCCAGTCATCGCCAATGGAGCAGATTGGATAGTCATGACTATAATATCATCAGAGAAATATATTCCATGATATTTCAGAATTATCAAACCAGCAAAAAAAAAAAGTCTATAGTAATACTAAAGTGCACAGTCTGCAAAGATTTACAGCTGCATCTTTTGTTGACTTGTGGGAACTATTTGACAATGTGAGAATGATAGCATCCTGGAAACTAAGATAATTTTGACTCAAACACAGTTTAAATACAGGAAAAAAAAGGCAAACTCTGAATTGCAAAACTACTCAGTTACACCTTCTACCATCCTCTGCTCTAGAACTTTTGGAGGCCCAGGCCCAAGATTTAATATACTGGATCCTGAGCTTACCTCACCAACACAGGATATGAAACGGTTATTCAAGGTTCATGTATATGCCAGCACATTAAACCCTTGAAGTAAAAAGTAAATACGAATGAGTAGTGTACTATGAAGCTTCCTATCACTGTAATAAATACATGTAATGATCATCATCTATAGCAAGAAATATTTACTCAAAATTTTGATGCTTTAGACCATGCATTGTATGATGCCATTGTTTGGGGGTCTGTTACAATATAGCACATCATGGTAGGAGCATATGGAGAAAAACCATTCAGCTCATGGCCAGCAAGCAAGAGAAAGTGAGGAAAGGGTGGGAGCTCACCATTCACTTTAAGGCATGCCCTATACAACCTAGAGAGTGCCCAATAAGGAAGTTTATTATTCCCCCCCTTAAAGTTTACACCAGCCAACAGAACCAAGTTAGGGGCTAAAATTTTAATGCACAGGCCTTTGAGGAACATTCCAGGTCCAAGCTGTAGAAGGTAATACATTACCTCAGTTCTAAAATTACCCTATCCTGGTGTTCAATATGATCATATGATAACTTGGGAACACTCAGAAATAAGTCAGACATTCTAAATATTGGCCATTGGCCTGACAACCTAGAACTCTACTTTGAATTTCGATAGGATTTAAGGAAGCCAGCAAACTCTCCTCTTCTTTTCCTCCTACCTTTCCTCCTACTATTTTCTCCCACATCTTAGAAAGAGAAACTGAGTCTGGAGTTGAAAGTACTGTAAAAGTAGTTTTAGAGCCTATGTCTGGGTATCAGTGAACAACTTCAAAGCAAATCAGGTCCATTTATATTTCAAGGGTAGAATCTTGCTTGTCAGAGATAACTCATTGCATGCAGGAAGAGGCTGTCTTCTTCTCCTTAACAAGACT
The DNA here is from genome assembly GCA_001675575.1 of Neotoma lepida. Taxonomy (NCBI): domain Eukaryota; kingdom Metazoa; phylum Chordata; class Mammalia; order Rodentia; family Cricetidae; genus Neotoma; species Neotoma lepida. The sequence goes on along the minus strand of LZPO01017512.1, from coordinate 97,784 downwards.
TGCATGTTGGCTTTTAATGTGTACATTTTATGCCCAAAAAGCNCAAGTTTTGCCATACTCCATAAAACTTGCTTATTATCTGGTAATGTTTCTATTTTTTCAGTTCTTGAGATTTATTTTTGCTTTTATATTTGGGGATTTTGCCTTTTTTATTTTTTCTTTTGTCTTTTATAATTATATGATCATTCACTTATCAAAGGTTGCATCTGGCAATTAGTAATCTTGAAAAATAACTATGATAATATGCATCAGTATTGCTAAGATGGTTATTTGACATTAATATTTGGGGATTCACAAGAGGAGAGACTGCATATAGTAGTGTTTTACATGTTCAGTCTTCNTTAGTTTATCCTAACCTCCAGTGTCTCATTCCCAATGGCTGCTAGGAAAGTAGATAAGTGTTCGAGATGGCATAGATCTTCAGCTCATCACCTGATGGTAACAGATATGCCATCATTGTTTTATAACAGATATAACAGATATGAACATCCTTATACACAATAGAGTTTGAATGTCCTAAGCAAGCTCATGGGCACCTGACCTGGATTTACTAATCAAATATACTCACCCAAACTTCAAAGGAGGAAATAGTGAAAAAGAAAAGTAATGGAGTACCTGGAGGTGGTGATGTTATCCAGAGCCTGAACTAACCATGGTGATAGTGCATGATTCCGTGACTAACTGGTTATCAGGAGGGTTGCTGCCTCTGTATAGTTGCTGACAAAATTTGAGATATATTTTCTGAAGCTGAAAAGTTCTGAGTTTAAATCTCCAAGCTTTTTATTTACCCTTGAGCATCAAAATCATTTTAATAAAGTAGGAGCATGGCCTGTTGTTATTGTTTTAGGGATGGGGCAGTTGGGGAACAAGTCTGGGGCCTAAAACATGTAATGCAAGTCCTCCACCACTGAGTAACACCTGAGCCCATTATTAGATCTAGTTTATGAACTTTTGGTGCCTAAGGATCTGAGACACTATAAATCAAACAATAAACATTGTTGTCTGTTATCAAGTATGGCACTGTAAGCATATCAATCTTGAACGTTTAAAAATAGACAAATGAAACAAAAAACATTGTAAACAACAGGTGTTACGTGCAAGAGATGAAACAGGAAGCCACTTTAACATAAATTAATCACTAAAGCTCTGGATCAAGAGTTAACAAAATAAACTCCCATCTTCCTCTGTTTTTTTAAATGAAAAGTTTCAAAGAACAAGGAGAAGCCTTCACCAAGAGAGATTTCATCTGGTAGCTCAACCTATTTCTGACTGAATATGTTTAGAGGATCTCACTGTTTATTGTTTTTTAAAATCACGGTGAAGTCAAAGAAGAGAACACGGAATTAAAAAGTATTATTTGTTATGGGCCAATAATTTGAAGATTTCCAAAAGTAAAATAAATTCAAGTGCTGCACTGTTTTCCAGGGGAGAGTCNTGCCTGGAAAGTCATTATTATTCATGTCAAGCAAAGAGGACTAGGCCTTCTTTCTGAAAATGAGAATTCCAGNCTATTTAAGAAATTTCTGCCCTTATTCTAGATAATTTTATATAAGATTGCAAACTGACTTATCTAGTAGGTAAANCATTTTTGTCCATTGCTTTCCGGTTATGTCCACCCACGATGAGACAGCTGCAATAAAACTTAAAAATTTACACTCTGGGTATTCACAAATAAATGATTTGTGAATCTAAATTCACAAATATGTAGGAAGCTGCTAATAGAATATTTGAAGAAGATTNGGCTAGAAGAAAACTTTCCTGAAGCTCANTGCCTGCTATTTCCAGGATGGAGACTACCTTGAAATAGTCATGAAGACTGGAAAAGTGGAGACTTCAACAGTGATTACTGTTAATTAGCAAGAAGATTCATATTTTCTGATAGCATAAGATAATATTGTCTTATTTTGCACACACATGTTTGAAAGTATCTAAGAAATGCCCNCCTCTTGCATACCTCCAGACGAAAAGGTCATTGAGGTAAAGTGTGAATTTTTATCTAATTAGTTGACTTTGCAATAAATATCAATGCATATTTTTATACGAAAAAAAAGCAAATTTAAAACCCTGAAAGCATGAGCAGGAGAAATGACTCAGTGGCGAAAAGCACATAATGCTCTTGCAGAGGGCTTGAGTTTGATGCATAAAATCTGCATCAGGAAGCTTAACAACTGCATCTAACTCCAACTCCAGGGGGATATCAGGCCTCTGACCACTGTGGCCACCAGCACTCATCTGCAGATACCCACTCAGAGATGCACACATACACCCATACTTAGAGATAAAATAAATCTTTACAAATCCCANNAAGTCTTGAAATGCTGGGTAAAGAAAGANGTAAGAAGAAAGCAGGACACACNTTAAAATGGGAAAAGGGACAACAACACTGATAAATTTCTGGTGCNCTACAACTCTACAACAGACAGGTTTGGACTTAATTTTAAAAAGAACTTAAGGAAAATGAATTTGACTATCTAATTTCTACCAACAATGTTTGATGGGATAAGTTTAAGGCAATAAAATAAACTTCNGCTTGGACTACACCTTCTGATTTATTGATATAAGAGTAATGCAGCACCCTTACATATTTGATATAAATAAACCTAGGGATAATATTGCTTATTCATAACTGACTAGAATGGTAATCAAATCACTTGTTAATTGTACTTTAGAAAAATAATTCCATCTTTTCAAAAATCACCTGAGTCTTGGAAAGCAAAATATAGTTTGCAATCCTNTTATTAAAATGTAACCTGACTTCATAACACANTATGTAACACACACAGATCATCTAGAGATGTATTGAGATTTATATTTGCTTAATATTTAAGTTAACTTTTATAGGCTTGAGATTAATTGAGATNTGTTTCTAAATGAAACACCTAAAAAATAAATCCTGATGTAGTTAGTTGTTTTTCTGAAAGAAAATGCATTTTGCCTATTATTGGGAGCATTTGGACTCTACAATTCTGTATCAGAAATATTCAGATACANGTACCTTTGCCGGTTGATTTCAAGATATGTACACTGACAATTTTCAGCATCTTGTATGTATCTATTCATTTTTCGATGAGAAGAATGTATAACATTTTTATGGTTATGACTCAGTAATAAGGTCTGTGTAATTTGCCACATCAAATCTCCTCTGGACCACAAAAGCTCCACATATTCCCTTTAAACAAAATGTTTCATAGATGAACAGTGCTCTCCTGTGATCAAACAAAGGAACTACTTGCATCATAAAATAAATGATTACTGTCTTTTATTGCCCACATTTTTCTGAGTTTCTTATGGTTTTTAGCAGGATTATCTTTCCATTTCTGTTATACCAACTCTGGCTCAAAAAAAGGTTTAATTTTCCTTACCAAGGTAAACCTGTTATTATATTGATTTTATTCACAGAGCTGTGATTGCAGCTCTAACACGTTACCTTTGTCAAAGTCAAGGAACAGTTAATAAAGATATCAGCTCTTCCTAGAACCAACCACATAAAAACTGATATATCAAAAATGCTAAATTGTACTGCATAAGCCAATATGTTTATTCAAAATCACAGCCTTTANTTCCATAACTTTATTAGTTCTTCTGCCTTTTATAAAATGAAAGGAAGTTTAATGTCATGACTACACAAAAAGAACTTCCATAATATTTTGTATTTTAAATGTCTGTAACTTAAAAAACATCAAATAGCCGGGTGGTGGTGGCGCACGCCTTTAATCCCAGCACTCGGGAGGCAGAGACAGGCGGATCTTTGTGAGTTCGAGGCCAGCCTGGGCTACCAAGTGAGTTCCAGGAAAGGCGCCAAAGCTACATGGAGAAACCCTGTCTCGGAAAAAAAATCAAATAGTGTTTGTGCCTTGAGAGAAAGAAAGAGAAATAAACCCCATTTTTATTAAGAAATAGAGGTTTGGGTTTCCACTGGCAGTGTTCTATTATTCATGAAAGTGTTCTGAGTTTCTATAATCCACCCTAATTTCCACTAACACATTTCTCTAACAGTTTATGTCATTTTGGTGCAGAAGGAGGGCAGCAAGGAAACTTGTTCCCTGTGAGCACTGATCCAGAACACTCTGCAAGCAGCTCTGTCACAGAAGCCTTCTTTGGGGAGAGTAAGCTCAGTTGCTACACAACTGGACTGACAACTAGATTAATGTCTTACAGAAAAGACTGGGTGTGTGCCTTTCTACAAATCGTAGGCATAAATTGATCACATAAATCAAGGACCAGGATTGCTGAAAAACTCTTCTATCATAGTTAAGCCTGTTTTTATTATGTAGTTGGATTATTCATGTACTAACATATATGTACACAGCACACACTAATAAATATCCACTATGATGTTTAAATATCCACTATGCAATATAATATAATACAAATATAATATAAATATATATATAATATATATGTAATATATATAATATAAATATAGTACAATATAATATATATAAANTGTGGTAGCATTTGTGCTTTTCTTATTGCAGATGGCCACCATTCTTTCTTGGTTACTTTTATTAAGATTACAGGATCAGTCACCTATATCACTAAAATGTCCTCCCCAAAACACGACTACTTTATGGCCAGTTGAATCATCAAGCCATGCAAGTCCAAAGTCATAGTAAACATTCCTATATACTCTAGATTCTTTCATCACTATGTGCAGCTTAGACAAGGTTATATGCAACAGATTCAGGAAGGAAAAGTGATTGGAAACTTATCAGCTGGTGGGCATAACTACCAGACTCGATAAAGTCAGTTGATAGCCTTTATGAGCAGTGAAACAAGGGATTGATTCTCTGAGAAAACACATCAGACCCTCTGGAANACACTAATCTCAGAGACACATACGAGAGCTAGACNTGTGTACTTGAGAGTAGGTCATGTTGTTTGAACAAAAAGAACAACCATATCTAAGGAAACAGCAGACACACAAGTGTTGAACAGTAAATCAATGCTTTACTGAAACTTGTTGTGACTTAAGGTTTACAGAGAGTTCAAGATAATGCTCTGTCTATAGTTTTCTGGAGATGAAAATAGAAGGCAGAGAGACCTCAAGTATTAGCAATTATGCTGGACATAATGGTGAGAATAACAGGGAAAAAAAGCATGCTGTATTGTAGAGAGTGTCATGAGTCATTTTCTGACAATAAAAGCTTTTTATTTTTCTTGTTCTAGTGGAAACAAAAAAGAGCACAATTAACCTTGGAAATTCTTATCCCNGAAAGAGAAATTCTTCCAATCAATNGATCCTTTCTATGCTTTGAAAATGAAAACTNCAGACCCTCNTCCCAATAAACATCACAGAACACATTTTATTAGCATGAAACATGTGACTCCCAGGGCCAGNAATTGATCTAAGGAATGTAAACATAGCCAAGGCCTAGCTCAAAAAGTTATTGCTCCCAATTCAGAAGTAAAATTGAGGCAGACTATGGGAATCAAAAAGTCTTCAGTGTTATTCCAACAGCATAAGGAGCAAAGAAGACAGCTAGCTAATTTAGAGAGAGCATATGACCAAAGGCAAAGAAAATAGAAAGAAGTAACTGCTCTAAAATATGGTCAGGTGAAAGAACAAAGAAAATCTGGGTCCTATTCAAATCCTTATTTCAGCAGCCCTGNTGCCAGCCAATATTTCTGAGTTCTAGCCTACATCAGGGCTTGCTGTCACTGCCTTACATTAGGATTGCCCAAAAGAAGTCCCTGCCTAGAATCTATAGCACTTTGCAGAAACAGAATTAGTTCAAGTTTGACTTAACTATGCTGACTTGTTCCTGCTTCTTTGGAANGGGAGGTTCAAGCTGGAACAGGGACAGAGTGGGAGAGCAAGAAAAGANAGACCATGATAAATGAAGACACCATGGGAACAGGGAGAAACAGGATGCTAGGTAAGTTCCTGGGAATCCACAAGGATGACCACACCTTAGACTACTGGCAATAGTCAAGAGGGTGCCTGAACTGGCCTGCTCTGGTGATCAGACTGGTGAATACCCTGTCATCATAGAGCCTTCATCCAGAGACTGATGGAAGCAGATGCAGAGATCCATGGCCGGGTGCTAAGCCNAGCTCTAGGAGTCCAATCAATGAGAGNGGAAGGATTCTATGAGCAAGGGACAAGAAGATNATGGTGGGAAGATGAACAGAGATGGCCAGCCAAACTAATGGAAACGCATGAACTGTGAACCAAGAGCTGTGGAGCCCCCATAGTACTGGACTAGGCCCTCTGGATAGGCAAGACAGTTGTTTAGTTTGAACTGCTTAAAAGGCCCCCAGGCAATGGGATTAGCATCCCCCAGGCAATGGGATCAGGATCCATCCCTGATGCATGAGCCGGCTTTTGGGAGCCCAGGGCGTATGCTGGGACATCTTGGGTAGTATTGGTGCAAGAAGGAGGGGCTTGGACCTGCCTCAACTAAATGTACCAGGCTCTGCTGACTCCTCATGGGAGACTTTGCCTTGGAGAAGGTAGGAATGGAGGGTGGGCTGGAGGGAGAAGACTGGGGGGAGGGAGGAGGGAGGAGAGGGAGATCTGTGGTTGGTATGTAAAATGAATAGAAAATCTCTTAATAATAATAAAAAATTTAAAAAATTCCTTCCTCTTATCTTAGACAAATGTTAGCAAGAAATCGCCTTAGGGAATGATTATCACAGCCTTATGGCCAAACTGTGGGTCTTGTTTGCTAAGAAATGATTTTTTTTAATTGTCACATGCAAGCATCTACCTACAAATACATATNTTTGTTTCTGAAATTTATGTTGCTGTGAATATGCCCAGCTTTAACAGAAATTATTCTTGGCATGGGACTCAGATACCACCCTTGAGTGGCCGGATTGGCTGATAAAAGTTGTAAGAAACTGTGGGGGACTGCTGGACCTTCTTGAGGCATTAGGCTGGGTCCTTCCCATGTGTGAATAAACAGAGGATTTCCTGTTTCTCAGATTGCATGGTTGATTCTTCATTAGTCAGAATTTCTGTAACATCATGACATTCTCATTTTTACTTCAGTTAAAGAAATGAGACTCCTGTGCTGGCAGTCACTGAATATTATGGCTGGAAAATCCATCTTGATGCTGGATGCGTGAGCCCTGAGCTTGTTCAACATGTATTACCCATATTTAGGGAATGAATGATGCGGTATAGAAACTGGGAGTGAGGAACAGAATTTCAAGAGAATTAGAGCTGAATCTGTTTATTTATTTTTAATATTTATTTATTATTTATATATATGTGTGCAAGTCTGCAATGTGTTGGGGGATGGTAACACAGGACAGAAAAGGGCATTGAATCCCCTGGAGCTAGATATCCAGGAAGTTCTGTATCATCTGACATGGGTGCTCAGAACCGAACTGTAGTCTTCTAGAAGAACAAGAAGTTCTCTTAATTGCTGAGCGTTCTCTCCAGTCATAAATGCCTAAATGTATTTATGTTGGTTTCTACACCTATGAAGTGGAAATGATAATTCTTATCACTTAAGATATTTTTAAGTATTAAAAAAATTTCTTTATTACTCACTACTCAGAAAATTCATTTTTCCTGTAATATATAAACTAATTAATGAACAACTGATAGAAAAAGGAAGGAAGGAAGGAACCAATGAATAAAGGAACAAAGTAATGAAGGAAGGAACAAAGGAAGTCACAAAGGAAGGGGAAAGAAAGAAGGGAAGGACNGAGAGGACAAACAATTGCTTCTTTGTTGCAAATCTTCTATGCTAGATTTTTTCCTATATTAGATTTATGTGAAAACAATTACCTGTTTGAAATATTAACATACTTTATAAATTAAGAAGACTGCACCCAGCAGCATTCTGGTCTGCCACAGATTTAAATCATTCCTTCATATTAAAGTCAACAGTGATATAAAAGCAGGGTGCATTTTGTCTCGATTGAGGTTAAAGCGGGATCCTGGAGTTGCTAAACTAAGAACTTCAGACAAAGAAATAAAAAGTAATGGGCTGTAATTAACATGAATTTGCAAAATAATTGCCTCTCTGTGTCACATTTNCTCCCTTGAAGATCACTTGTCAACAAATTAATTTGTGAGTCTCTAATAGAAAAGAAAAAAAAAAATCATTCTGATTGTTAACCTTCTTCCAGAAGGGAATAGGACAGAGATAGGACTTATATTAGAATATGATTTTCTAAAAATGAAACTCTTTTCTGACACATCTGTGCAGCTTAACTTAACAAACACTTCTACACTGCCACAGCACTATGAAAGAGCTGAGAACAGAGACATAATGAAGCCTCCAGTAGTGATAAGAGTCTATTCTCATTGTTCTGCATGTGGTTGCCCAATTGTCCTGGAAATGTTTATCTAAATGACTGATCTTTCCCATGCATGCCTTACTCAAGTATAAGCTGGCTGTACATATCCATGTGCAAAGGAATGAAAATAGACCTACCGAGCAGAGTGTCAAAATGGATTTAAATTTTCAATGCAAAAACTAAACCATTAATGAAAAAGGAAAGGAAATAACACAGAAACATTTTAGGATACTGGAATGGATAGAGTTTTGGGAGTAAATATGTTTAAAGTACAAGGAACAAAAGAAAATACAGAAAAATGGGAATTTATCAAATTAGCTGATCAAATATAGGCATCCAAAGCTTATCAAATACAGTCATCCAAAGAAAGATACCACCTATAGAACAGGTGAACACATTTTCTGACAAGGGACTAATATTCATAATGTATAAATGTATAATGCATGCTTAACAACCATTCAGTTTTAAAAAACAAATGATCCTATTTAAAATGAGCAGATAAACATTTCTCAAAGAATATAGACAACAGGCAAATGAAAACTTCTCAGAATAACTAGTCACCAGGAAATATGGTAGATATGCATNCTGCAATCCTATTCTACCATGAAAAGTAAAATGCTACCATTTGTCCAACATAGATGGAGCAGAAGTCATTGTTTTAAGTGAAAAAAGTCAAACACAGAAACACAAAAACTGCATTATTTCAGATGTGGAATCCAAAAGTCAATCAATGGGTACTAAGTTACAGTTATAAAAAGGACAAACTGGTGAGCTGTTGCACAGAAAGCTGAATAGAGATGACAATACTACATGTTGGTGAAAAGCCAAAAGAGTATTTCACTCTAAGGAAATGTTATCTATTTGAGGAAATACATTTCTATTAAATTGAATATTACATAAGGTACACATGCATCAAGATATTACAAGCTACCATCCCTGGACAGGAAGCAAAAACAAGTCAAGTTAAGGACTGGCATTTATAATTAAAATAAGTCTCTGTGCGTGTGTGATTTATTTGGAAGCTGGTTGGCGTCCCCCCTCCAAATGTCAAAAGAGCAAAAACAAGCAGCATCAGAGCACATTATTAACTGACTTTAAAACTTACAGTTCTGGTTAAGAAAAAATGTGCAACATAATTTAATTCTTTTGAAACCTATTAGGAAATAATAAAGCACTTTTATTATTTGTTATTTATGATATCGTATGTTATCAATGATAAAGCACTTTTCTAATATGACTGAGGATCAGTGTTATATTTCTAGCAAGAAAAAAGGAAAAGGAAGGGAGGAAGGAAGGCAGGGAAGCCGGAAGGAAGGAAAGGAGGGAGAGAGGGAGAAAGTGGGGAATGAGAGGTAGAGAAAGAAAAAGAAAAGGAAAGAGAAGAGAGGTCAGAAGGTTTAAGCAAAAGGGAAGGGAAGGCGAGAGGNAGGCNGTTAGAAAGAAATTCTGAAGCCCATCAAAAGTACACGAATCATTTCCTAACGACTGCAGCAACTAAAACAACATTTCTTTACCTATTACGTTTCTGNTTCTTCTCCATCTTGCAAAAGGATATTTGAAATGTGGAGCATGGAACAGGGAGGCAAATTGTTTATCAGTTTTTCATATCAACATCTACCACAGAGAGATCTCTAATCTGTCTTGGGTGCAAGGAAATAATTTTTTGGNTGTGCCTGATGTACCAGACTTCATATATTCTTTCTCAATTTATTCTACACCCAACATTGGCCAAAAGAGCCACTATGGCCCAGTGTTACATTGTTTCTTCTCCTTTTTATCATCAGAAAGGAGGGATGCACTGTCACACTATCTGATAGTTCATGTTTCACAAGATATATTTTATGTAATTCTTTTCAAAAATAATCTCTTATCCTTTATTTTCCCCAAAACAACCAATAAAAGATCATAAATACTGACTTAAGAGTGTGGAGTTAATTTAGTAAAATATATTCATACTAGACTGACATCTACTNAATGAATGTATGCTTGTTCACTGTTTTGAACATTGATTAATATAGCANTATGCATAAATATAAAAAATGTTCATATATTCTTTATCTTTAAAACAAGTTTCTCAACTTTTCACAAAAATTAACNTATTGCCATCAATAGAACTAGCAAATTAAGGTTATCTTGACTTTCTCACATTAAAAAATTAAAACACAGGAAGGTTTAGTGGACTCAAAACATCACATAAATCTGCTTTGTTCTTATTGGCAACATTATCATTTACTTTCTTTATGCTCTACATTTTTCTGTTAGTTTAATTTTCTTTACAATTATTCTGTACCATGGCTCACTTGCCTACAAGGTTTCCTGACATGGTGCTATAAAGAAACAATACAATTCTCTTTCACACTTTTCTTCTGCTGCAGTCAAGGAGACAAACAGGATATTTCCTTCCAGACAGTTGCTAAATTTATATTTATGTCTTCCAGTATTTTGTCTCTTGGCTACTGAGATACACTGTTCATGTGTTCCTGCACTCTCTGGGTAAAATCTGATGTAATTCCTGGCAGGTGCTTTGAGAGGGTTCCAGGCTGTTGGATTCTGGCACCGGGGGCTTTGGAGGAAGTCAAGCAGATCTTTCATAAGAGGAGGTTGTTGAAAGGCGCTTTATATGCTTCACAATAGCCATGAAGCTATTCTGTTGCACATCCTTCTTAGCGCCACTGTTTCCATAGTTCTTTTATCTGCAAGAGAGTCTCTTGCTGGACCTTTCTAATCCCAAGAGCAAGTTAAAACTCCGAAATGCAGTAATTGTTGGCAGCTTGACAGCAATCCAAGCAAGTCAGCTATCAAATCACATAGCTGTGCACGCTAAACACAAAACGTCTTTGGAGAGGAGAGATGAGGATCTTTCTACTCAGATCATANGTCCAATGTATTGTCATTCTTTTATGTTACCAAATATATTATACTCATATAATTTTTATTTAATATAAATTATGTAATTTTCCTTCCATTCTTTTTGTTTTTAAGTCAATGAAATGCAGTGTTTTATGGCAATTCTTTCAAGAGAAAATATATTGAAAATATGAGCTATTATTATAGCTTTTATGGACTTATTAACCATTCAGACAATCAAACAACACTTATTCAGGAATAAGGACCAAACTGATGCCTGTTATATATAACCAAGTTGCAAAGGAGAATTTTGCAATACAAGATACAACTTTCTCCCTTACCGTACTAAGGGGAGACAGTAGCTACATAGTTCTTTAACATTCTTAGAGTATTTTTCAAACAACTATTCTTAAGTACTGTTTATAGTAAGTTTTTTAATTGCTGTTGTTTGTTTGGTTTAGGTGATATAAATCATTCCCTTTTCAGAAGAATCAAAAGGATGACCTTACTTTGTATCCTAAGTCTTAAGTGGTAGGGGAAAGAGAAGAGTGTATTCTGCTCCTTGTGTTTCCTCTCATGTATGGATTTAGACATTATTGTATCTAATTGCTACTCATTTTAGAAATATCTAAAATTTGTTTTAAAATTTCAAGTACTTTCATCAAAATAGAGAGAGTATAGATGCAATCTAACTGAAAAAATGTTAGACAAATTTGTGTTAAGGGTCTATAAATTAGAGCCCCTGATTTTCTCAATTCATGACTCATCACTGGATTGGAGTCATTTGGCCAGGATCCCAAAGCNTTGATTGTTCATGTCATGGGATACCCATAATTCCTTGAATAGTTTGAACAATTATACATAAAATTGTCCAGAATTCATAGCATTCTAACAANAGTGTGGAACACCAAGCACTAGGAAGAAAGCAGGTTAACACAAGGCAGCACTGTTAGTTTTATAAACAACATTGCCAAGATTTATTGTATATATCATAATATTCCTGTACTCTAAGTTTATNAATCAATTGCTATTTTCATTGAGTCATCACCATAAATGATATTTATGTTGTTTTCATCTCCTAAACTGAGTCTTGCCTGTCTACAGTTCNAAGTATCCATTATAGACAAGCCCCAAGAAACTATTAATCTACTCCTGATCTATAATTTTCCCTTTGAGAAATAAACACAATCATACAGTATGTAGTATCTTGTTGGGATTAACTCACTTTGCATAACACTAGGTTCAGCCATGATGCTGATTCTAAAAGTATTCCTTTTTCATTGCCAATTTTGTTCTATCTTCATTGCAGTTGCAAGACATTAAAGTCAGTTCCACTTTTTGACTATTGGATATAATGNTATGAACATTTGTTAAATCTTTGTGTACATGTGTTTTCAATTCCATTGAACAGATACCGCCTAAAGCACTTTTAGTATCTTCCAGTCAGTGCAGCAGTTTATGACAATTCCCATTTTCTGTATCCTTTATCTATCCCTCTCTAATTGATTTCCCCATAGAATAAGATAGAACTGATTGAATATTGATGTGAAAATATACTAGGCAAGCACCTCTTACTGTATTTTTTTTAACTGGAAATCTACCTTTATTAGAATACAGTGGATGATCTCTCCCTCCTCCAACCCAAAATTCCAGGAAGGAGGTGGCTCTGTCTTTCACTGCCCTTGAGTGGCTCTTGTTCTCTTCTGTTGAAAGCCGTTTGACTACNTACTTTAATAATAGTCTCTGTTCTCAGTCTTGTAAAATAATAGATGTCTTACTTTTTATCTTTCAGAGCATTATATTGATAAAACACATGTGAAAAAAGAAGTGTAAGNCAAGAAAAATATCAGTGAGTCATGATCAATCACNCCCATTTACTTATGGACACACTAATTGGACTCAGGAGTTACCAATAACAAAATAAAGGACATGGAATTGAGAGGGAAACAGGATGCGGGACACAAAGGCAAGTTGGAGGGCAATAAACATGGATAGATATAATGAAAATACATTGTGTAAGTGTACAAAATTTTCAAAAAATACATAAAATATTATTAAAAGAACAAACTCAGTCTGGTTTGGAGCTATGTGGGTCCAGTGCATACTGTCACAGTCACTGTGAGTTAAAACCTGTGTCAGATTGTTGTGTCTGGAAGAAATTGTTTCCCTGGAGTCATATACCACCTCTGACCCTTACAATCTTTCCGTCTTTTCTTTTGCATGTATCCTTGAGCCTTGATGGGAGGATGTCAGTGATAAAGACATCCTATTTGGGACCAGAGAAAAGCCCAGCACTGAGAAAAGGAGATAAATATAAGGGTCCACACATAAGCAAAATTTATTAACAATTGATTACTCTGGGAAAGGAAAAACTCAGTTTTTTTTTTTCAATGTAGTGTCACTGGGTATATCCACCACACTTCAGGAAAAGCTTTATACTCAGTAGTAGCTGACCAACACAAAAGAGACTTCAAGAGTTGGAGGAGAGACTGTTTCATTTTGTATGCATATTTTTGTCCTATTGGTTTTTTTTTCATCTGTTGTTTTATTTTTTGAGGGATGGGGGAATCATTGTTTTGTTTTTTGTGTTTAGAGAAAGAGAAATAAATAGCATCAAGTTGTGTGGGTAGGGAAGTGGATAGGATTTTGGGGGAGTTAGGGAAAAGGATATAAAAAATGTAAAAAAAATTAAATAAAAATAAAGTAAAAAGAGAAATATAAAGAAAACACTGTTGTCATTATCATCGGATCAGAGGTCATGGGCTCTAATGGTATGTTTCTCTGGTCCCACCCAGCCCCAAGGTCCTGCAGCCACTTATAAAATAATCACTCAGAGGCTTAATANTATTTACAAACTGTATGACCTATGGCAAGCTTCTTGNTAGTAAGCTCTTTCATCTTAAATTAACCCATTTCTATTAATCTATGTTTTGCCATGTGTCTTTGGCATTACTGGTCTGCTGGCATATTGCTGCTCGTTGGGCAGCAGCAAGGCATCTCTCCCTACTTTCCTTTCTTCTCTATGTATCTGTGCTTAAATTTCCCACCTGCTTCTAAGCTGCCTTGCCATAGGCCAAAACAGCTTTATTTATCAGCCAATGTGATTAACACATATTCACAGCATACAGAAAGNCATCCCACAGCAATGGGAAAAGGAACAAAACAAACAGTAAATATAGGTACAAATTGTCAGTGAACATAAATACTTCTATCAAGGTTAAGAAAGTATATTTCACTAATTTTAGACTTTCCAAGCACAAGTTAGTTAAAACAATGTGCAAATCTCACAGTTTTTCAAGGTTATAACCCTGAATTTATTGTTTGAGTGATCCTGACTTTCATGCCAGAGGGGAGAACAGCTACCAGATGACTACATGTATAGCACAGGCAGNTGGCTTAAAGCATGTTGAATGCAAATAAAATTAGGATACCTAATTCATTGTGGTACTTAGATAAATTGCAAATATTTTAGTTATCTGGAGAAAGTATGATTTCTCATAACTTTTCATAATATAAGTAAAGTTCAGAAATATTTATGTTAAAAATAAGGATTCAATAGCACATAACTCAGTCTTCATTTGATAAGCAGAGACCAAGAGCAATTTAGTGTGGTGAACATGTTTGCATTTATTTTTCTTTTTTTGATGAAATAACCAGAGTCAATTTACAACAGTTTCCAGTGCACAGCTGGTATGAAAGCACATAAAATACATGGTATACAATGACTGATGTAAAAAATGATGGAGATCTTCAATATTCCTTCTGGATAATGGCTATATTTTTATCAATATATTAAAAAAATATACTTCATAGACTCGTTATTTATAAATAACAACATCTATTAAATAATTAATTCCTTTGATTACTTCCATCTTGCCTTCTTCAAATTCTCCACCTGGACGGTGTGGAGAATACCACAGCTAACTTAATTATGTGTAAAAAATGAATATCATACTGTGTGTATTTCAGAAGACTTGATGGGTCACTAACCCATAGCAATACTGTATAAGTATTAGATATTGCTGTTATAATGATAATTTCATACTTAAGTAGAGGTCTGGATCAATGGCTCATTAGAAAGGAAAGTGTAAACATTTGATAGTAGTTTGTAAAAGATAGAAAAAGGCCAAGTTTTTTTTTTTTTTAATGGACGAGGACATGTTAGGTGCAAAGAACCCAGAGATGAAAAAATATGCCTAGATATTATGCTATATCTATGCCAGTTTAGAAATTTAAATTGTATGCCTATAATGATGACTTGCCACCACTATCCCTTTTAGGGAGTGGCTGCTTTCTTATCTAGAAATTAGTTGGATATTGTGTCATTCTCAATGGTCTCTTCAGCTCAATATACATATAAACTAAGAGAATAGTGGTTTTTTTCTTGAAACATGCAAAAGATGATGGTGTAAGGATGAGGATAATGATGGGGCGGAGACATAAGAATTGTATAACTGAATTTACTGAATGCACATGCTTAAGAAAAGATTTGGTGAGCATTTTGGCAGCAGTGATCTGAGATCGGACGGTGAAGTAACAATTGGAACAAAAAATCTACAAATTATTGAACATTTTTGAAACACATAGAAAACACCAGGGTTCTGTCGTTTCAGGGGCATTTATGACTTGACAGAATNGACCAGTAAGATAGTATTTTAGTATATTACTAAGATACATGGAACTTAGCAGTCATTGTCTTTAGTAATGTTTTGAAAGCAAAGGGAAGAGGGGTAACATTTCGATTGGATGCAATGAAAATTAAATGTTCTATGAAATGCTGACCATATGATTTTGGAAAACAAAAACACTTTGGTGACATGTCTTTCACTTACACCTCTTCCATAACTTTGCTATGGCAGCTGCAATGGAAAATTAGGGAGGATTTTTTGAAAGGTTGATTAGAGAACATGTTATCTACATAAAAATAAACTAATTTAACATAAAGTCACATTACATTTTTTGACATTTACATTGAAGTTGGAATAATTTTGAGGTTTAATTTAGAATCTTGTCTTTGACTTCTTATGCACTGATTAATCTCCTCCCATTAATGTTTTCTCTTTTAAATTCAAGATGCAGTTTAGAAAAGNTCCCAGTCCCTACTCTTAGAATACTTCATGGCAATTACTNGCAGAACTTAAAAAGAAACACTGTCAAGTTATTTAATTTGGTGTTTCCTTTCAAGATATGGGAACTNNTTTTGGAAAATTCATCACATCCATGTAATATATTAATGTAAAGAGAATACAGGGAACACAGGAGGTAGTGGAATGGATTTTCTACTTCCACTTTTCAAGCCTTTGAGACTTATATCC
>LZPO01017511.1:113216-124866 GCA_001675575.1 Neotoma lepida | reverse complement strand
CTGAGACCTATTTTAGAGTGAGAAAGAATTTAAGAGCTAATTCTAGAGTTTCCAAAGAAGCGTTCCCAAGCACTTTACATTTCACTGAGGAAATTACTAATTAAATTTAGGACCAGGCTCTCAGGGTGCCTGTAACTGAATTGTTACTAAGTGGCAAGTCTTGAGCATGGGGTCAGCAGGAACCAGCTTTCATCCTGGGAATAGTGTATGTGGAGGTGTTAGGAAAGCACTTGGGGAGGCTGCATTCTCATCTAGGAAATCAGCTGAAAACGGCTTAGGAAGCTATAAATACAATAGGGTAAAGCACGCCCAAGTATAAACAGCCATANTTGATTTCTTGGCATTAGAATTAGAACAGTAAGTTATGAAGCCGCCAATGGTAACCAATCCCAATATTTTTATTTACAGTGTTACGTTATGTGACTAGACGAGGGAAATGATGGAGGCTGTTTTCTAGAAATGATACTCTGGTCCAGGATTTGTCATGTATTCAGCTTTATTCACCGTGTCATCTACAAACAACTGTTGTAAGGCACAAATGAGAGGGAAAAAAAAAACGACAATTAGTTAAAATGTTCACCAGGAAGGTGACAAACAGCAGGAAAACTCCCAGCAATTAGATAACAAGTGAAAACAACAGCCTACACTTCCTACCCCAGCAGGGCCCCTTGGTTTATAATGACATTGCCCTTTATAGCAGAACCAGACCGTGAGCAGTGTGATGAGGAGGAATACTAATAGGCTCCTGCCGGACTTTCTCCCAACCACAGTGCCTCCTCTCTACTCCACAGAGGTGCAGAACTCATCCACACGGCATGGAGTGGGGGGTCTGCTTAGGCGAGACTGTGGAGAAGGGGAAGCTAATACAGAATACTATTGTATTATTAAGATATATATTATTAAGATATATATCTTAATCACCAACAGTATTGGCCATGTAATGTGTCATGAAACATNTTTTATTTGTACTATGTATATTGACTTTTCATAGTTGTGACAAATGCCAAGAAAAAAAACAGCTAATCAATTTATTTATTTTAATAAATTTCTTGTGGCTCAGGATTTGACAGGTTTCATTTTTTCATCCATGTTTGGCTGGCTTACTTGTTTCTGGATCATGGCTCAGGTCTAAGTTGAGTACAACTAGAAAAAGAGAGAAAGTAAATTGAGTGCTAGCATTCACTTCTCTCTGGTTCCTGGCTGTGGATGCAATGTGACCAGCTGCCTCCCATTCCTGCCGCTGTGCCATCCCAGCCAGGATGCACTGTACCCTCAAACTGAGCCAAAATTAACACTGCTTTCATTGAGTTGTTTTACCAGATATTTCATCACAAAATGAGAACTACTAAGACAAAGACATCAGAAGTCAAACCTCAGCTAAGCAACTAGGTCGTTTTTNGACTGAGGACTTGTTTTAACCAATCTGTGACTTTCCTAACTTGAATAGTTATAAGAGCAGGGCCATCTGTTTGAGGTGCTCTAGTAAAATGCATCTATTTCTCACAGTTCTGGAAGATGAGGAAACAAAGATCAAAATTCCAACAGGGCATCATTCCTGACTCATAGATGTTTTTCTTACAACNTGACGTGGAAAAAGAAGGTATGGCCTTAGACCTCTCTTAAAGTGCGCAGGGATTTGTTCAGCAAGGTCCACACCTCCATTTTCCTGTTTGCCGGGAGCTGTCCTTGGTGCTGATGATCCATCAGGCTGGTACATGCTTGTGATTCCTCCACTTGAAAATCTTTCAATGAGCAAGGCAATCAGAAGCACCATTTTCAAGTGATATGTAATAGTAACAATGACCAAGATTACCAAGACAAGGCTTGGTGAGAAGAATGGAGAAGTGGGAACAGGAGTTGTAGTTGGAGTGGGCAGCACGGGACTCTGGGACAAGGTGAGGTTTGAAAACAGATTGAAGTAGCTTAGGGGAGGTATGCAGATACCTAGGAAAGGCTTCTCCCACACAGGTTGCAAGGACAAGGGGGCATTTGGTGTGTCACTACAACATCATGGAGGACAGTATGGACAAAGGTCAGTGTGTAAAAGACAGTGATGGCTACAGGCCAGAGGAACAAGGGGTCAGAATTTGGAGGGCCTTGGAGACCTTCATAGGGATTTTAGATTTTGTTCTTCATGGGACAGTCGTTGGAGTGTTTCTGCTGGAGCTCTAACTGCTTTAAAGGAATCANTTGTGTACACAAGAGGGATCAGCAGGTGAAAGGACTTGGTTTTCAAGCTCTGTGGNACAAATTAAATTCCCAGAACCCACACAAAGATGTAAGGAGAGAATGGACTCACCTGACAAAATTGTTTCCTGACCTCCACATACCCTCCTTGGCCTGCACTCATGCCTCTCCCTTGAGCCAGGCTGGTTGATTTTAAATGATGGAAAACCAACTCAAACTAAGAGGTTTTAAACAAGGAGACACACAGAGAGAAAGAAAATATAAAACCATAGTGGAAAGGACTTTAGGAATATGGGCCCCATGATACCTTCTTTCCACCTTTCCTATTTATTTCCCTGTGGTCAGCTGCTTCTCTAGGGAAACTGCCTCCCATGTCTCCACAGGGCACANGGCTGAGGACACTTCTGAGCCTAGTACCTGGAGTGAACAGGAACCTCTAGTTCCTGTGGCATCTAGGGGGTTCTTGAAGGAGAGTCTCTTTGATATCTGAGAACTGACATACCTACTCAATGACAAGCTGCCTGGGGCATTCTAAGGTAAGCTTCTTAGCCCCATATTAAGTCCTGAATGAAAATAGCCTGGCTGAGAGATGTGTTAGTCAGGCTTTCCATCACTGTGAAAAAATACCCGAGAGCTGCAATTCAAGGAAGGGAGGAGGGAGAGAGGGAAAGAGGGAGGAAGGGAGGGAGAGAGGATTTATTTTGGCTCAAGGTGTCAGGGGTTACAGGCTGTNGTCAGCTGATTCTATTACCATGGTCCTGACAAATGACATGTGGGAAGTANGTGGTAGACCAAAGCCACTCACCTATGATGGACATGAGTAGGAGAGAGATAAGGAGGCAGAAATCACGATTAATCATTCCAGTGACACACTTTCCTCAACTAAGTCCCAACTTCTACAATTCTACCACCTCTCAACCATTCATAATTTCAGTCCACCAATAGATTAAGAGAATCTGTGTGCTATACAATCATTTGGGATAGGAAGCTTAGTTGGATGGGATTACATATAGTATTATGATATTATGATCCTCTCTTCCTCTGTCTTAATTTCAATTATTATACTGGGATTAAATACCTGACCAAAAAGCATTGTAGGTGGAAAAAATAGTTTATTCAGCTTATATATCCAGATTATATCTCATCATAGCAGGGAAATCACAGATTTTGAAGCAGTCAGTCACATCCATAGTCAAAAATAAAGAGAAATGGATGTGTGCATGCTCTGCTCCCTTGCTGTGCTCAGCTCGATTTCCCACTNGCCAGGCACTCCTTTGCCTAAGGAATGATGCCACCCACAGTGGGTTGGGTCTTTCTACACTGATTAACTTAAGACAATGCCTGTAGACATACCCAAGGGCCAATCAGATGTTGGCTCTCACTTAAGCTCTTTTCCTGGGTGATTCTTGATTGTGTAACTAAGTTGACCATGAAAACTATCACATCCCTCAAAGTTCCATTTCTGAACACTGCTGTCATTGGAGNGAAGCCCTCAATATGTGAGCCTTTTGGTGGGACACTTCATGTATAAGCCATAACAAGGCATTAAACATTTAAACCATCCTCATTGCAGTTAGTAAGGCTCTCTCTTGTATTCAAGATCTGTTATATTTCATACTTGGAATAGTTTGTAAAACAAGTATGTAAAACAAATAGTTACTGGAAACAAATAATGCAAGAGTGTAGTTTCTACCATTTTCCTCTCTCCTTCNGTTCCCCAAATGCTGGTGGTGAAAAAGGAGAGGTTTCAGAGAAGGCAAGTCATCAATCAAATCCAGAAAGTGGCCCCTTCAGGCTTGGATTCCTCAGCCTTATCACTGGGAGNCAGGTGCTCCCCTAGTGGCACAGTAAAACACATCTATCTGATAGCTGACTTGCTGAAGTAAAATGCCAATGATACAGTAGCTTTTATTACAAAGTTTCCCAGAACATGCAGGCAGTCTCTTTGACAAAGAAACTGGAAAAAAAAAAGGTAGAGAAAAAAAATCAGACAACTCTAAGACTGAAAATGTGAACTACTGTTGATCGTTATCACCACGGGAGACTCTTTTAAAATGCTTTGTACTGAAAACAACCATACTGCATCCCAAAGAAGAAAGGGCACTGTAAAATAACAAACTAAATCAAATAAACAAAGTGCCACTCCCAAACGATAGCCCTGTAGAAAACAGTAGCCCGTGGGAAAGTCTGGTTTCCTGTTTCTCATGCGGTCTGCCCTGTCTCCAGAGAGTCTCCACAGCGTCACCTTGACATGTCAATAACAAAGATCTGACCTGAAAAGGTGAGTCAGTCACGCAAACCAAATTTGACCTGATGAGAGTTTGTGAAATTTCAGGTTCCATTTTTGCTGCAGGCACTATGGGAACTGACAGCTTTCTGAGCTTTGTTTTTCTACAGTGTANGCACAGTATATGCATTTTACATGCCCCCCAGCCACTACTCTTCCTACCACAGATGTCTGTATAGTNACAGACTCATTAAAAGATGTTCTGAGTAATAGTAAGGGTGGTTTTTTTGAACCACCAGATGTCATATTAGCTCAGCATTTGTTGTTTTAACTCATTTATACTTTCACCCTTTGCCTCTTCTCCACATTAATTTCACACTTATGAAATTAAGTGCCTACCACAGACAAGGCTCCAAGCCACATGGGCCAACTTCCTAAACCAACACTTCACTCTTCCTATGGTGTGACTACAGAATCAGTAAGTATACAGGTGACATCTTTAGCTATTTTCTTATCTCACTAGATACACACAATGAACACTAAGATCTAGATAGATTCAGAAAGTTACAAAGTCCACACACTCATGCAGATACAGGAGTGGTTCACTTATTGTATAAAGAAATAAATTGCCTTGAGATGCTGACACTGTTTTGACTCAGATAAAAATCCTCATGGCTGAGCCCTGCACTGAAGTCATGGTTATTATTAGGATTATTACTCCCTTCATGTTCATAACATGAATAAACGCTGCAATATAGCTCATCCTTGACATTATTTGTCATCAAGATGGGTTAATGTTATGACTCCATGACCCCACTTCCCAATGATACAATCATATCAGGAGCCAGCACAGAGTCTGTCTTTCTGAAATATTGACACATTCGACATGTCCAAGCAACTCACCAATTTCAGCCTTATTAGATTCACAATTCACATGGAAGGGTTTTTTTTTTCTTCTTTTTTTCCCCATACTGTTTCTATTTCAAACCCTTTCTGCCATATTCTTTTCTTTCCCTCAATAACAATTTACCTTGGCTTTGTCTGTAAATGTTGTACAGGCTTCCTCCAATTGTTAACTGTGAGAAAAATTGTCTACTGCAAAGCATAAGATAGGGGGCTGGAACTGGAAAGGAAGAGAGCAACTCCAAGGGAAAAAAAGAGAAGGAAAGGGAAGGAAGGAAGGTAGGAGAGAAAGAAGGAAGGAAGGAAGGAAAAAGGAAGGAAAGGACAAAATGGGCAGGGGAAGAACGGTGGGCTAGTTTATTGGTAATCCTTTTACCAATCAATCAAGAAAGATGCCTTCTAAAAAACAGAAATGAGTTGAAATTCAGGGCCTACACAGAGTTGCATATCTAGTTTTTAGCATCAAGTGTAGCTCTAAGAATCAGAACACAGGATGATTTTTTAATCATATAGCAAGCAGCATAAGTGGTGCTGACTCAACCAGGCAGTGCTCTCTGAGAATCTAATGAACTCCTGAACATCTTTCTCCTTTGGAGGAGGACACATCAGTATTTAGGNATTACTGCAAAGAACTCGGAGAAAACAATGCTTCTGTTTTTTCAGAGCTGTGTGTGGGTTCTCAAAGACACTTCAAGACTCAAGGTGCAGCATCTACTCTAACCCGTAGGAGGATCTGTCAGCAGTCAGCCACAAATGTACATTATGTCAGCCATAGCTACTGTCACCATGGTTATCCTCCACTGCCANCTAGGACTGGATGATTCTCAAAAAATTTAGTGGAACCATCCTCTGATATAACATGAGATAGACGTGCTTTAAGGGCCCCTGGACTTGGTTTGCTTATCTTTTATTTTGTTTAATAGAACATAAAAAAGGTATAAGCACACCTATGTGTGATGTGTGTAATGTTTTCTGGGGAGAATTGTAGCATGGGGAATCAAATGAGTAAGTTATCACAAGGTGCACTGAAGTCTGAGATAAAACCTGNTAAGCAGGGGTGGGGTGTAATCATGTGTGAATATCCTAAACGAACAGGAAGGGGATGTAAATATGTGTGAATGTGAATCTCAGTAATGAGGGAGGGATTATAATCATGTGTCAATAGCTAAATAAAAATGCTACTGACAAGCATCTCCATAAAGAAAAGGAAAGGGGGGGTGCCTTTGCCTTTTTTATCCCCTCCTTTCTCCAGATATAGTGAGGAAAATTATTCAGCATCTGCTTTTTAAAAACCTTTCTCTAAGAATCTATTTTGAAAAAAATGTCAAACCTACAAAAACCTTGCAAGAATAGTACAATCAACACCCATGTGCCACTTACTTAAATTCACCAGTTAGCATTTTGCTGCATTTGATTTCTCCTTTTCTTTCTATGTGGTGATCCATCTTAATGCTGCTTGCAAATAATAAAACCTCTTTGCTCCACATTTCAACAAATATCTCCTAAGAATAAGAACTTTTTTTTTCTGTACAGCTGTAAAACAACATCCAACTTGATGAATTTAAGGTAAGTCACCAAGAAACCTCAATATCGTTCTTGTGAACTTCACACAACCTAGAATCACCTCAGAAGAGAGTCTTAATGAGGAATTATCTAAATTATGTGGACATGTCTATGGGGAGTTGTGTTGACTGTTAATTGGTATAAGAACACCCAGCCCATTGTGGGCAGCACCATTCCCTAGGCAAGGGGTCCTGAACAGTATAAGACAGGAGAAATCTAGCCGTGATGAATATATTCTCTTTCTCTGAACCATGGGTGCTATGTGACTTGTTCCTGTCCTGAATTCTCTACAATGAAGGACTGTAACTTGAGATTTTTAGGCCAAATAAACTTCTTTCTCCCCTATGTTGCTTTTTATCAGAGTCTTTTTATGATGGCAACTAGATGGGAAACTAGACTTGATCTTTAGAGTTTCTTTTTTAAACCAAGAATCTATTAAAGACNATTCATTAAATTTTCTTTTCTTCTTATGTTCATCATATTATTTAAAATATTAGAGAAAATAATACTGATTAGTTACTTTTTACATTGTTGTGACTAAATACTTGACAAGAAGCAAATTAAATTAAAAAAAATGCTTATTCTTGGTTCATAGATCGAAGGGATAGTGAGCCATGGCAAGCAAGAGGTGGTGGCAGGAATCCACTCAGTTGACCATACTATATCTATAGTCAGGAAGCAGAGAAATGAATGCTGTTTCTCAGTGGGCATTCTCCTTTTTTTTTAGTCTGGAATTCACACACATGCAGATGCCAAGGACAATGTGTAAACAAATGGGTATGGATGTGTGGTGGTTTAAATAACAATGACCCCTCATAGGCTCATATATTTGAATGTTTAGTCACCAGGATATAGAACTCTGATGCCCACAGATGTTAGAAGAGGACCATGGATCCTCTAGAATTGGAGCTACAGATAACTGTGAACCACCATGAAGGTGCTGNGCACCAAATCCGGGTGATCTGCAAGAGCAGTCAGTGCTCTTTGCCAATGAGACAACTCCCTCCCCTCTTTATTTACAGCTTTCAATCAAACTTTCCTTTGTGCTGCTACACAAAGTTTTGTTTAGCTCATTGGGGATATTTTCAGTGATGTTTCATAATTTTCTGCCAAATTGTTTGTATATCTTCTATTCGTTTTATTTCTCATTATTTGATTTTTAAAACATTCTCATTAGTGCTGTTTTTGTTTTAGCAAATAGAAATCTATTTTTGTGTTTTGACAGCTTTGCATGACATTTATTATCAAATCTAATGTATTACTTATTAATTCTAATAGCTTAGTCACCTGAAAGGCACCCTCCGTCATCACAGATGAATTTTGCAGTAACTTACTGCTTTTAATCAGTAGATTCCTTTGACTTTCTCAAGTTCATAATCAGTGTTTTATAAATAATCAACACTTAATATCTTTAATTTCAGTCAATGTATTTTTTACTTGCTTTTATGTGGCTGTGGAACTCTCATCGGGACTTCTCATTAGAACAACTCAAAGCAAGGATGGAAGATGTCTTTGTCTTGTTTCTGATTCCCAGGAATATTCACACAGTGAGGTCTAGAGTAGCCAAGGCTACAGAGTGAGACCTCTTCTTAAAAACCAAAGAACACAGTGAAGAAGTTGAGCCTTGAGCTGCAACCTAACAACTTCCAACCGTATGAAGCCCTGTTCCTCATTGCTTACATGCCTTTTCTTTTCTTCTGGCACTGGTATTTTAGCATCAATTTTTTGTTTTCATTTTCATTCTGGGTTAATTTCTCTGTCAGTGTTGCACGTTAGGACTTCAACTTTTCTATCTGACAGGCAAGAATGTGGGCTTTAGCGATATTCTTGTCTTCCAACTCCTTTTGGTTGCTAGGTATAGAGAAACCCTGCTGGAGGGTGTCCTCTTGTTACCTAACTTTCATTGTGCAAGATGTTGCTGTATCAGAGATGTCATGATGACACCTGTTATTTTGTATGAGGTAACTGAAAAATTAATAATAACTAGAAAAGCAGGTACTCTGAGGAAAGATGTGATGAGGGATGCTGAGGTTTCTTCTTTCTATCATTTCATGGGATGAGGTTGCCTTATTTTTGTTATTTTCTCTTAAGAATATTGGCCTTTCAGGTCCTGACTGTTCTGACAATCTTAAACTTCTGAGTGCCAAATTTTGAACTCCCAAATTCTGCCCAAACTCTGACTACTGCTCCTCACCTCAGATCAATAAATACCTAGAAACTTANAGTGCTGGAACAAATCAGACAACCCAGAGTGTCTCCATGTTCCCAGGATCTCTCAGGTTGGGCCTGGCTGCCTCACTTACTTACCTACCATTATTTATAGAACTACTGGCAAATAATTTTGTCCAATGTTTATAAATGTTTAAATGGAAAAACTGGTTGGAATCACATATACTTGTAAAGCAGTAAATATATCTCACCCCATCAAGTACCATCTGGCCTGGGGAGAGTTGCAGAGACTAAGTAGATGTTGTAGGTCCAGCCAAATGCTGTAAGTTACTTAATGGCAGAGCTTTACAGTCTGGAATTCTTGACTCCTTATGAATTAAAAATCACATAAGAATGTGTCACTGGGCTTAGATGGGGACTATTAATCTTCTTCACAGCCTTTACTTTAGGGACATTCATATTCTGACAGTGTAAAATACCCACAATCTTTTATACTATGTGAATCATGATTTTAAAGAGAAGAGAAACTCAACTCCAACTATACTCTCGATAGCCCATAGTTACTTTGTGACTCATTTACCATGTAGATACTGTGCTAGAACTGTGGACACAAAAGTTTTTTCTTTTACTACTCACAGTCAAGTGTGAACAAAACATGAGAAAATAACTTTGAGGGGTACAGACAGACACAAAAAGGAGCACTGTGGGGAAGTAGTTAGATGCCCATGAGCTAAGGAAGCCTTTCCTACCAAAGCAAGGTTAGATGAGTGGACACAGAAAAGAGAAGTCTGAAAAGAAAAACCCTGCCCCTGAAGAGAATAAAGTGTAAAAGAAGATGTGTTTGGAGAAATACTAAGGCTTCATTTTCCTCCCTCTGCTGAACCTGAAGTGCAAGCCTAGGAGAGAGTGGGAGGAGACAGGCCATGAAAAGATGGGCCAGGCAATGGGAGCTGAGTTGGAAAACACGTCTCCTAGTAGGAGCAGTGGGGAAGTTCAGTCAGCAGTCAAATTACCTCTTAGGGTTAAAGGCAACAAAGACTAANGCGAGCCTAATGGATCTGGCCATTTGGATTTGTTGATGCCCTTAGCAAAGAAAATAGAAAGGAGTTTGTAAAAACAAAGTCTAAAGCCAGACTGTGATATGTTAAAGGCATGAGACAGCCTAAGGATGTACAGACACATCACACACTTACAAAATAGTCAGTGCTGGAGAATGAACCTAGAGCCTTGTGCACGTGAGCAAGCACTCCACCAGTGAGTTCTAATGCCAGTCTGTGAATGCATGTGTGCATACGGTATGTGTGCATGTGTGTGGCAGGTGTGTGAGATTATCCTTGCGCATGTGAAGACCAGAAGAGGCTATTCAATGTCTTGCTTGCTCTATCTCTTCACCTTATTCCTCTGAGACAAAGTCTCTTACTGCGCCTGGAGGCAGGCTCCAGCAAGCTCCAGAAAACTTCATGTTTCTGTCCCTTCCACCCCATTTCTGGGATCATAGGCATATGTGTGGTCCTGCCCGTCTTTGGTTTGTTTTAATTTGGGTGTCTGAACCCAAACTCAGCTTCCTCATGTTCACACAGCAAGCACTTTGCTCACCGAGCCATCTCTCCATCCCCTTTTGATCTTTAACTCAGATGTAAAAAGAAACAGAGTAAGCTCTTAAATACAAGTAAAGGTAAATATAAAGTATATTTAAATATTACAAACAATATAAATTAGCATACATCTATACCTCAGGCCTCAGAATTTAATGTTAAGAAGAAAGTCAAGTAAAACTATTTTGAATCAAAGAAACGTGCCAGAAATGCTTTTCACATAAAAAAAATTCTCTCACACCATTATACACAGGACACGTATACTCATGAACACACACTCCCTCTCCATTTATTCACCCAATGGGATACAAGCATGTATTGAAGATGTGCTGTATACCAGGCCTCATGCCTGGTGCTGAGAATACAAAGAAGAACAAAACAGAGTTAGACTGTGTCCTCTACTGTCACCAAAACATAACTCAAGGGTTTGAAGAACATGTACAGGGTATTATGATATTGCTTACTTGGGTGACATGAATTCATCTGAGGTGTTAAGGAGGTGGAGTGTGAGTGACATCAGAAGGAATAGCTAAAGCTAACAGACATCAGAGGGAAGCGTGCAGACATCAGAGGGAATCATGCAGACAGCAGAGGGAATCGTGCAGACAGCAGAGGGAAGCATGCAGACAGCAGAGGGAAGCATGCAGACAGCAGACAGAAGCATGCAGACAGCAGAGGAAAGCATGCAGACAGCAGAGGGAAGCATGCAGACAGGAGAGAGAAGCATGCAGACAGCAGGAGGAAGCATGCAGACAGCAGACAGAAGCATGCAGACAGCAGAGGGAAGCGTGCAGACAGGAGAGAGAAGCATGCAGACAGCAGAGAGAAGCAGGCAGACAGCAGAGGAAAGCATACAGACAGCAGGAGGAAGCATGCAGACCGCGGAAGGAAGCATGCAGACAGCGGAAGGAAGCATGCAGACAGCAGAGAGAAGCATGCAGACAGCAGAAGGAAGCATGCAGACAGCAGAAGGAAGCATGCAGACAGCAGGAGGAAGCATGCAGAC
>LZPO01017511.1:25545-64386 GCA_001675575.1 Neotoma lepida | reverse complement strand
ATCTATTTATCTATCTATCTTTCTATTTTGGTTTTTCAAGACAGGGTTTCTCTGGAGCTTTGGAGCCTGTCCTGGAACTCTCTCTGTAGACCAGGCTGTCCTCGAACTCACAGAAATCGACCTGTCTCTGCCTGCCTCCCGAGTGTTGGGATTAAAGCATGTGCCACCACCACCTGGCACCTTACCAGTTCTTAATGACTTTCAATTCAGTTATATATTTTCTTGGGTCAGATAATTTCTTGTAAAATCCAAAATATAATTTTGTGCTGTTTCAAGGAAACTCTGAAAATATGAATGTTGAAATAGTCCTCATTATTTTAAAATAATAATATACATANTTTTATGTGTACAGACATATCACCTTCATGTATGTGTGTGTNCCACACAGGTGTCTAGTGCCCACAGAGTTCAGAAGACAGCATCAGATTCNCTGAGCCTGGAGTCATAGGTGATTGTTGTCACCATGTGGGTTCTCTGTAGGAGCAGCCAGCGCTCGTAACCTCCAAGCCATCTTTCCAGATCCTCATATATGTATTTTTTTTTAATTGAATTTTGGCCACAAACTCTGAAGGTAATCATTTTCACAAGCCTTCTAGGAATTTTGCTGTCNTTTATACTTGACATTCAAAACTTTTAAAGAGCTTTCTGCGAATTCTTCAGAGTGGCAAGAGTGAGGAAACACTGTCTTTTGTATGTCCTCTTGAATCTCAAGAGGAGAGCAGTAACAGTGTTGAAAAACAAGCCAGAAACCCTGTGTCTTCCTTAATTGTACAAAGCCCACACTACCCAACATGGGCAATGTACAGTCTGTAGCTCTCCACAGGAATTTCTGTAAACAACTGGAAATGTTAGAGCCTAGAGGCTGGGAGCCACCCAAACAACATAACAGTATGTAGCTAATGGCTCCATTCAAAGAAATTGTCACTTCTCTATCGTCTTCTTCATTAGTCACTGCCACTCCTAGGTTTTGCAAATTTCATGTTTCCTCTAAGCAAACAGCCTGCAAGGCATAAGATGACTGTGGGTGACTAATTAGGGTGTCAAGGGAAACTGGAAGGTATATTGAGAATTCAGAATCTCATTTTCCTCTTCCCCCCTTAGAATTGATTCTGCTGTCACCACTTAAAAAATAACAAATGGATGTGCTTCTATTATTTGATGGAGACAAAGGGTTTCTTCTTCTCCAAATAAAATTCCTGGCAAGTTCTATTAACCAAATATTTATTTGGGTTCTAAAATTATTAACTATTCTGAATAAGTGTTAAGTGGTCTCATTAATTGTCACTATGAAATGGATTAATTCTTATTTCCTTATATATGTAATTAGAGTAAATCTAACTGTAGCAAGCTAAAATGCACATCATCAGATTAGAGTACTTGCCAGAAAAGTAATGATTTTTTTTTTTAAAGCCCTGCATCACGGGGAAAACTTTGCAATCTGCTATTGAAAGCATCCTATTCGTATAGCTTATTTAGCTGTGGATTGAAGCAGAGACTGAATCCAGTTGCCTTGTCTTTTACTCTATCTCCAGACTGCTGCCCTAGGCTGCAAGTCTTGTCAATAGTGTGGTTTGTGACTGTTGACGAGTTAACTCTCTGTGTCCTTTGTGAGGAAGGGAGTGGGCAGACAGCAGCTTTTCCTAATGAGAAGTAGGTTAAATCTGACTCCCTTCTATTTTTACTTTGATGTAGTTGACATCCACACCCTTCCAGACTGTGTCTCGGTGATACGGAATAGTTAGTTACTCTTGCCAGGGGCATCATTAATCTGAATGTTGGGGATTGATTATGTGATGCTCTCCCTATGCTGCAGGCTTGTTACTTTGTCAGTTTTGCTTGTCTGCTGTTCTTTTCCCCTGCCCTGTTTCCCAAGTGATCAATTTCCATCCTAGGCCTGCTGGTTTTCAACAAGAGTCTGTTCCAATACATTTGGATACAAAGAGATTGATTTCTTCCTCTCTGTCCTCCCTCTAGAATGATGCTTGATCTTATTTGACTTTATTATTTTATATTTTTCTCCACTTTAGCAATTGGTGGCAAATAATTCACTTTTCTGTATTTCCTTCCAACTAGTTTTCTTGCAGAAAGTTGTTTTAATGTAGAAACATAAATAAAAATAAACATAATGTGAAAAATATAAAGAGTCTTTGAACTCCTCTCAGGCCTAGAGGAGCTAAAATATAAGATTGTCAAGTCCTCNTGGATGCTGAAATCTTGCAACCTGGTTAATTTTTTGCTCCTAACAATTTCATCATAGTTCTTATTTGTTGTGCTCACACCATAAGAGTAATCAATAACTTGAAAAATGTCCTGTGCACGTTCCATTGGGTTTTGGGAAGGGAGAAGAGAAACAGACGGTTCATGGGAAAGACTTGGAGTCAAAGCATCCTTCAGGTAAGAGATTCATTTATATCTCAGCAAATAGTATGATGAGGGTCCTGTACAAGAGGCTTCAGTTATGNCAAACAAACTGGGGTGAGGGGTGGGGGAGGGGAGAATGAGAGGTCTTGCACCACAAGGAAGCTGTCTAAGTTTATATGTGACCTGCAGTGTGTGCAGAAGGTAGAGAAAACAGAACACATAGGGCTGAGGCTATGTGACAGAAGTCACTCTCTCTAGGGAAGTGTGGCCCCCCAGGCAGCATGGGGAGTAGCTTCTCAACTTGCTCCCAGTCTTCTCTGCATAGGGACAAAAGGCCCTGGGTGTTCTTATACTTTCTTAACACCAACATAAGAGTATTAACCCATTAACAACCTACACTGCTCTTGTTGACCAGTTAACTGCAATGTCTTCCATGCATCCGTCCCCCAAATCTGTGAAAGCAGAACCTTGAAGAGCATTGCAAAGCATTTATTCCTGACTGCTCGAGTGTGTTTTCCCGGGTTGTTGAACACGTTCATTTTCCAATTCTCTTCTCATTNTTCTTGGGTTTCAACTCACCTTTTATGTCAACAAGTGATAGGACTTTGCTGGCCGAGTCACAGGCTATGCACATGANCGCACCCCGATCTTCTCTTGCCTCTTCCTGATTGCCNCCTTCCCCCTGTTCCTTCTCTCTTCCTTTTCCTTCATTGTANCCCAGGTCGGTTCAGTTCTTCCAAAAATGGTCTGAGAAGGCATCAGAAGGTAGGAAAGCACCAGGCTGGGCGTCGAGGACTCNCTTCTATACCCATAAACCTCATGNAGATCAGAGACACCTAAAGAGAAAACATCACACCAGTCCCCTAAGGAACAGGGATGATGGTCTCTATGTCCCTCTAAGTCTGGNTGTCATTACCTCAGANGTGGACAAACAC
Source organism: Neotoma lepida (assembly GCA_001675575.1). Taxonomy (NCBI): domain Eukaryota; kingdom Metazoa; phylum Chordata; class Mammalia; order Rodentia; family Cricetidae; genus Neotoma; species Neotoma lepida. The sequence continues at coordinate 61,090 of LZPO01017511.1, read as the reverse complement.
ATCATGTCACATTCCTCTCACAGGACANCTGATAATTCAGTTGGATTTTTATCATTTATAATTAATTACATTCTCCTCAGGCAAAGGTGGAGGGAAATTGTTAGGAATTTGAAAACAGAAGAAAGATTGGGAAGCACAAGNGGTGAATGGTGGANGGAAAATAAGAAGGTCTCACAAAACTGAGGCCCGGTGGAGAAGCCAAGTGACCACCTGTGTAAATNGAACACACATTCTGGCCTCTCTAACTCCAAANGTCTTCATTTGTGACTTTGAAAACAACACACAGCTCTTTATAAGGATTCAAGAGGAGAGTATTTGCCATATGTGGCTTCTCTCAGAGGTAAGGGAACATTTATTTCTTCTTTATTTTTTTTCTAAACCCTGGTCTAGTGCAGCACCTGGCTCCCAGTTAAGTACCCAATAGAGATCTAGCTGAAAGGAAGAAAAAAGAAAGGTACTTATCCAAGTGGGCAGAACATTTTCAGAAGTCAGTCANAAGGGTAAGCAGAGGTAGGGAGAAGGTAGAAAAATCAAAATTTCAAAACGTGTAGGTGAAGCATGGACAGCTGGTTGACCTCCANATTAAAGCCATAAAGTCCCTTGCAAGTCCTGTTCCCTTGTCTCATGTGTCCTGAGTGTCTTAGTTAGGGTTTNNATTGCTGCAATGAAACNCCATGACCAAAAAGCAAGTTAGAGATGAAAGGGTTTATTTGCCTTACACTTCCATATTGCTGTTCATCACTGAAGGAAGTCAGGACAGGAACTCAAGCAGGGCAGGAACCTGGAGGCAGGAGCTGATGCAGAGGTTGTGGGGGGAGCTGCTTATTGGCTTGCTTCCTCTGGCTTGCTCCCTCACCTTCATTTAGAACCCAAGACCAACAATGGCATCACCCATGGGCAGGGCCCTCCTTCATTGATCACTAATTGAGAAAATGCCCTACAGCTCGATCTCATAGAGGCATTTTTTCAATTGAGGCTCCTTCCTCTCAGATGACTCTAGCTTGTGTCAANTTGACACACAAAACCAGCCAGTACACTGGGTAAGGCCCCCCCCTTTTTTTTTGCTATCTTTCCCTAAAACTTTTGAAATGTGATTTGGAAACTAGGGTACATACGTCTTTCTGGCACACGGATGGTGATTTGTTCCTNGTTTTTCAGTTTGCCCTGTAGATTTATGAGACCTCCAAGTTCTCTGCTCACACTGGTCCTGGGAAGGAACTGCTAAACTTGCCCNNTGTGTGATTGTTTTATTTAGGTTAGCAAGCACCAAGAACTTGCAGCAAGTTTTCTCTCTTATTTTCTTAGTGCTTTTTATTAATCTGTTTTTGACACTCTGAGACACACTTGTGGGTTGTAGATGACCAGTTGGAAAGGTCATCTAATGTCAGCTCAGCCAATGGTGCATTACAAATGAACCATGACTGCTGGGCAGTGGCATTTTAGTGTTTTATTTATCTCAANTTTAGAATAATACTCTCATACTTTATAACATACAAAATACCACAGTGAATTTGTCATTCTTCTTTTTGAATCAAGAACAAGGATTTGAATTTTTTTTCATAAAAACTTCTATGAAGATGTGACTTTTTATATTTACAAAACTTGAACTAGAAGCTACATCTCCATTGGCAAAGGGCCTATCTTGCAAGCATGGGGACCTGACTTCCATTCCCAGAAGCCACATAAGAGGATGACCATGGTGATATGAGCTTGTACTGCAGCATGGCGAAGGAAGATAGGGTGGTCTCTGAAGCTCACTGGCCCACTAGCCTCACTCAGTAGGTGAGTTTCAACCCAGTCATAGATTCTGATTATTTTTTTAAGAACCACAACTGTCTGTGGTTAACCTATGACCCACACATGCATATGCTAACACATGCATGCACATTTGTACATACATGTGTATCTGATCTCTCTCTCTCTTTCCCTCTCTCTTTCTCACTTACCTTGAAGTAACATATGACAAGAAAAACTAAGTAATCTAATAAACACAGATAGATATTGCTTAAACTATGAGTCTAAGAAGAGCAACTCATTAAAATACAACATTAAAACAAAACAAAAAACAGCAAAAGACTCAAAATAAAGTAAAGGTATACATTAAAATTCAATGCATTAAACTAAATGGAAGACATGGGGGTGAGGGGCTGTGAGTTGGCCCAGTGGGTGAAAACATTTGCCACCAAATTTGATAATTTGTATTAATTTTCTGGAGCACATGGTAGAAGGAGAAAACCAACTAAAGCTAATTATCCTGTGATTTCCACACATGCACTGTGGCATGCATATGCACACACACACACAGACACACGAGCACACATAAATTAAAGTAAAATAAAGATTAACAAACTATCAAAAGAAAGACTTGGATATCTGTTAGGAACAGTTAAGGGAGAGATATCCTACCCTGAGGCACTTGCCTCCTGTATGTTGGGATGGTGCTCAGAGCAAGTCCTTAGTAATCAGAGTCCTAGGTGACCAGGGACTAGGATTGCAGGTCTTTGAGGAGTGATGGTAACTTCATTGCTTCCTGGTCCTTTCTCAAGCCATAGGAAAGCACAGAAGTAATCCATATTGCAGCTCTCCTTTCTTCAACAAGATAATGTCTATGTTCATACCAACTAGTGTCACATCTATCTTAATCTGTGTTGCTGGGACGAAATACTAAATACAGATAATGTACAAAGTCAACAGTGTCACCACTTTTACTTGACTCATGGGTTTTTTTTTTGTTGTTGTTGTTGTTTTGATCCAGAGAATCTAAACAGCATGGTGTCCTTGTCTAGGGAGTTCCCCCTTGCCTGTGTCATAATATAATACAGAAGTAGAAAGAGAAATGGCCACATATAAGAGGAATGCTCTTGCTTTCCGTTCATGTAACTCATTCTGTCCTGCAAGAACTGTATCAATATAACTTCTGACAGTTATACCTTCTCTCCCCATGACCCAGTGACTTTCCCCAAGGACACAGCTTTCAACCATCCATCATGCCAATACTGTTGCAATGAGAACCAAGGTTCTCCAATCAAACCATAGTGGCACTATGATAATAACTTTTCTGCACACTAAAGTCTTAGAAAATTTCTAGTATGATCATTTCCAATAGAAATTCAACATATGGATATTGTTAATAAGAGAGGTATGAGGATCAATCAACTGAATTTCTATTAAGAATGTACTATCCTAGCACTGTGCCTCGTATTTTTAAAGAGAATAGAGAACATGGTAACTACAGGGGCCTGGCACGTAGGTCTGTATCTTGGGTATTTTCAAGGGAATGTTATAGTAAATTATGTTGGCATAGCTCAGCAGACAGTAGGACTTCCTTATTTGTTTTCTGTCTTGTGCATTCTGTAGCTTCCTGGGCACACCAGTGTGAAGTTCTATATTGGGAAATAATTCACTTACTCTATTAGAGGGACAAACCTCTGCTAAAACAGAGACAGCACACAGTGGCATTGAAAGAAAATGTCCTTGGCATCTCTCATTACTCATATTATTGTGACCCTCTTTCCTCTGCTTTATAAAATGGCCTTTCTTCATGCCACTATGATATCTGGAAGGTCATACAGCCTTTAGTTTATTGCTCAGAGCCCTCCGAGAAGAGTTTGGTATTTTTTTTAAGAGTATTCCCCACAGCTCATGAGAAGCAGGTCAGAATGAAAAAAAAAATCAGTCTATGACAGACTGAGGCACTCCTTCTGCCTCTGACAGGCAGCACAAAACACAAATATGGCAAATTTGGCCTTTGCTCTTTAAGACAGTATGGTCCTAAAGGTTATTTTGTCTTTATTGAAGCCCTTGAAAACAAGACAGTGGAACAAATATTACTTACCCCTCCATACAGATGTTGCATCTGTGGCTCAGAAAGGCCTGCTGGAGGTCATTTGGGGTTTATTTATTTGCTCATGAATATTTGTTATTCGAATAGTAAGTACAATTTTGTTTTTCAGCTTTATATTTTTTCATTAAGCTAGGTTTCCTTTATTGTACAAACAATGAGACTCAAAACTTCCTATAAAACTATAAAACCTGATAGTTTGGGATGTCAAACAACCAAAAAAAATGTCTAAAGTGGAAGAGAATTATTCCCTATTCAGAGCTTATCTTCCTAGATGTTGAAAGCCTAGGCCATGGGGGAGGTGGCCACACCCTTTGAAAAAAACACATCCCCATTGTGTGTGTGTGTGTGTGTGTGTGTGTGTGTGTGTGTGTGTGTGTTGTTCTTGTTTTGCAGTTCTGGAGATCAAACTAAGGGCCTAGCACAAAACAGATAAGTGGTCTCCACTGAGATATACAGCTCCTAGATTCTCAGACAATTACTGAAATATCTATTACCCCTCACATATGGAAACTGAAGATGAAATGATAACACATGAATATCTCTGGCCTATTTACAGTCACCAGAAAACATTTACTCAAGTCCTTCATTCTAGAGCTGCTGCTGCTGCTTCTTCCTTCTCCTCCCTCCTCCTTCTCTTCCTCCTCCTCCTTCTTCTTCTTCCTCTTCTTCTTCTTCAATTTATGGATGTCAGCTCTTTTCTTGTGATAGAGTTGAGTGGCCACTGGCCTCCACCTCAGGTTAAAAGTAAACCATAATTATTCACAGAAGGTGGCCATCATTGGAGAGAGTTATTCAGGTCAGCAGGTAAGGTGTGTTGTGTTCAATTAACGGAATGGCAGTGCACCAAGCTGAGCAACTTCTCCTTCTCTCATCTCTAACCAAACACCTGTTCATCTAATATGTTCAATTACCTTTCTTTGGATGGGTATCATGTGGGGACAGGAACAAAAGAGTGGCAGTATACGCTTTGGGATACTCCATTAGAGATATCATTTAGGTATGTTGCGCTCATCTATCAAGCCTCTCTCACCTTGCTCTAGGGTGAACATTATTTTTCTAACTGTACTCTGCTAAAAGCCCTGATAAATGCTCCTGTGCTGTGCACACCAAGGAAGAAGGAATGAAAGGGAGTGAAGATGAGGGAAGGCAGTTATGAGCAGCTCAAACACGTGACACTTGAAGCCTTCAGTGTTTGTGTCTTCCATATACGAACATATACTGACTTCAGTTCACGAAAAACCTTCTTGTTTAAGAGTGGCACTATTACCCTAACATTTCTTTTCCTGTATTTTGCTGACAGAAAAACTGAGAGTCAAAGGCATTAGGTAAATCGTCCCAATTCACTCAGCAGGGAAGATAGAGTTGTCAATTAGTCAATTAGTTATTACCTCATACTTTCCTCCACTCTACTTTGTCCTTTTAATTATCACTGGGGCAAGGACATTGGGCAAGGACTGAGTCTCCCACAGTGTGACCTCCTGCCACAGCTTATGTGATATTTATAGCCTTCACTCACAGCGGCTAGTCGGTGAAAGCTGTCATCTGTCTGGTGGGTAATAGTCTTCTGTGAATTAGTGATGTTGTGTTTTTCCATCTTGGCTCAGTGTCACTGAGCCATCTTGTCTGCCATGGGCACCACTTGCTGTCATCATGGCACTAGCTCCTGGCTAGAGGGCCAGGTTTTTCCTCAGAAAGCTATCTTTCTGTCTCCGAAACACATGTGGCTTTCAACAGAATGGCTGATTTTCAAGGATATTAGAAGAAGACAACGTTTTCTACCCATGAGAACAAGACAGCAAGTGCTCTGGCAAGCGGACACCACACTCTTGCTAAGTTTAGTCTTCGGGATGAATCATCGAGGGAGACCGGCCCTTGCTCTTGGTTGCCGGCTGCTTTATTTTTAGAAAATCTGAATTCCAGTGAAATCCATTTGGCTGCACATAATCGGTGTGGCTCCAATCCAAACTAGGTAATTAGAGGTCAGCTGGAGGCGATTATCTCCATCTTGGCGCTAGCTGGGATGAGCTGCTCTGCGAGAAGCTTTTAAAGCAACATTTGCTTCCTTGTGACCTGTTTAGTACAAATGAAGGTCTTCAAGGCGTTTCTTACCTCATCCTAGCTTGGTGTGTTGTCTTTTTGGCTCTTCTTGGAGAAAGTCAATCCTTTGGCAAAATTCCATCTAAAACAGTGTGGGGGGAGAAAAGGCCCATCCAGGTGCTGAGTGATGCCTAAATACACATCTGCCACGCAAGGCCACATTCTTTGGGGGTGTCTCTTTTGTGGGGTTGTTTTTAAAAATGTTCATGCAACTTCACTCCTCCCTCCATGATTAGGGAAGAGACATCGTGGGGATGTTGATCTCTTTCTTTTTTCTTTTAAATATGTGTGTGTGTGTGTGTGTGTGTGTGTGTGTGCGCGCGCGCGCGCGCGCGCGCGCGCGTGCACATGTGGGTACGGGTGAAGGTCAGAGGACAACTTGTCCAAGTCAGTTCTCTCCCTCTACCATATAGGTCCTGCAGGTTGTCCTTTAGCCATGAGGCAATCTCACCAGTCTCCTTTACAATTTTGTGACTCTAAAGGAAGTCTTAAGGAAAGATTAGCAATGTGTTTTTCTGTGACAGAGGAAAGTAGTTCTTCCAGTGTGCTGGGCTGGCTTGTGTCGATGGAGGGAGGGGGGTGGGGCAGTTAGGATGTCTGACCTCCCACTCACTGGGCTTTCTCTTTTGTCAGTTGTTTGCCTGTTATCTACAGCTGGCATCTCCCTCATTTGTTGACTCTAAATTGATCTCCTCCTGTGCATCTTGCCTCACTGATTGCTGATGGAGTCTGTGGGGTACCCAGCCATGCACTGTCCACATCACATGCTTTATATTCCTCACTTTTCACCAGCCACGGAGGAATCTTAGCAGGGAAAGCAGCAACACCCATCATCTATACTCAGAGTGAAATAAGTAAGTCTCAGTTTCCCCAGAAGTGTATCTATTGGTGTGGATCTGAGTCCAGGGGTCATCCATTGGGATTTCCAGACTCTTTTGAACCAAAATAAAGATTCAAACAAGGGCCACTTGAATAGTGATAGAAACAGAGACAGTTTCTCAAAGGAAAAAAAAAGGGGGGGGGGTTACTCCTGAGCATGGGATAGGACCTAGGTTCAAAAAGCTCCTTGGATCCCATTTCATGACCCTTTTAGGTTTTTAAACAGCACCCACCTTCTCCTGCATCTGGAAATCACGGAGCTTTTCTGGGACATGTTGTTTGTTATACCAAGACCTGATGGAGAGGGATATCTACTCTTTCTGCAAGAGGCTGTCTTAGTTCTGGTTTCTATTGCTGTGATAAAACAACTTAGAGAGGAAAGGGTTTATTTCAGCTTACAGTTCCATATCACAGTCCATTATCCAAGGAAGTCAGGGCAGGACCTGGAGACAGAAACTGAAACAGAAGCCATGAAGGAACACTGATTACTGGCTTGCTCCTCATGGCTTGCTCAGCCTGCTTTTTCTCTTTCTTTCTTTCTTTCTTTCTTTCTTTCTTTCTTTCTTTCTTTCTTTCTTTCTTTCTTTCTTTCTTTCTTTCTTTCTTTCTTTCTTTCCTTCTTTCTTTCTTTTTTAAATCCAACTTCTTTTTATTTCTTTTTATTTTTTATTATATTTTTTCATTTATTTTACATATTGACCACAGTTTTCCCTCCCTCCTCTCCTCCTGTTCTTTCTTCCCACCTCCCATGTATAACCTCACCCCATCCACTCCTCCCCATTCAGAAAGGGGCAGGCCTCCCATGGGATTCAACAAAGCATGGCACATTAAGTTGAGGTAGGACCAAGCTCCTCCCCCTGCATCAAGGCTGGGCAAAGCAACCCAGCATGGGGAATAGGTTCCCAAAGGCCAGCTCAAGTGCCATGGACTGGTCCTGATCCCACTGCTATGAGCCCCATAGACCAAGCAATACAACTGTCACACACATGCAGAGGGCCTAGGTTGGTCCCATGCAGGCTCCCTAACTGTCAGTCCAGAGTTCATGAGCTCCCAATGCTCAGGTCAGCTGTCTCCGTGGGTTCCCCTGTCATGACCTTGACCCTCCTGACTCCTACAGTCCTTCCTCCCTTTCTTCAACAGAGCTTCTGGATCTCATCCCAGTGCTTGGCTATGAATCTCTGCATCTGTACCCATTAGTTACTAGATGAAGGGTCTCTAATGACAATTAGGGTAGTCACAAATCTGATTACAGTTGATAAGGCCAGTTCAGGCACCCTCTCCACTGTTGCTAGAAGTCTTAGCTGGGGTCATCCTTGTGGACTCCTGGGAGTTTCCCTGACACTTAGGTTTCTCTCTAACCCCAATATGCCCCCCATATGCCCCCCATAAAGACATCCCTTCCATTACTCTCCCCCTCCATCCCCCCCCCAATCAGCCCAACCTGACCCCTCATGTTCCCATTCCCCCACCCCCTCTCCCCAGTTTACACAGGAGATCTCATCTATTTCCCCTTCCCAGGGAAATCCATGCATCCCTCTTTCTGCCCTCCTTGTTACCTGGGGCTGTGGATTATAGCCTGGTTATCTTTTACTTTACAGCTAATACCCACTTATGACTGAGTACCTACCATGTTTGTCATTCTGGGTCTGGGTTACCTCACTCACGATGATTTTTTTTCTAGTTCCATCCATTTGCCTGCAAGTTTCATGATGTCATTGATTTTTACCATTGAGTAATGCTCCATTGTGTAAATGTACCACATTTTCTTTATCTATTCTTCAGTTGAGGGGCATCTAAGTTGTTTCTAGGTTCTGGCTATTACGAATAGTGCTGCTATGAACATAGTTGAGCGTGTGTCCTTGTGATATAATAGAGCATCCTTTGGGTATATGCCCAACAGTGGAATAGCTAGGTCTTGAGGTAGATTGATTCCCAATTTTTTGAGAAATTGCCATATTGATTTCCAAAGTCAGCCTGCTTTCTTATACACCCTAGGAACACTTTCCCAGGGGTGACACTATCCACAGTGGGCTAGGCCTTTCCATATCAATCACTGATTAAGAAAATGCCCCATAGGCTTGCCTACAGGCCAATCTTACAGAGGCGTTTTCTCAATTGTGGTTTCCTTTTCTCAGATAACACTCCCGAGCTGGGCAGGGAGGAAGAGCTTATTTTGGTTTGCAGTTCCAGAGAGATACATCATCATAGTGGGGAAGGCACAGCAGCAGAAACATGTGCCATCCAGGAGCAAGGGAGCAGAGAGAGAAGAGGAAGTGGGACCAGGCTATAAAACCTCAAAGCNCGCCCCTAGTGACATACTTCCTGTAGCAAGGCTTCATCTCCTAAAGGTTCCATAGCTGCCCAAATAGCACCACCAGGTAGCGACCAAGGGTTCAAACCCAGGAGCCTATGGGAAGCGTTTCACATTCAAACCAAAGCAGGACTTCTTTTCTCTGTGCAGCTTGATGTTTTTCTCCTCTCCTCTTCCCGTCACAGTGTTTCATATAATTTCATTTAAAAAGTATTTGGGCTATGTGTGGTAACACAGGCATCTAATCCCAGCACTTGGAAGGCTGAGGCAGGACAAGTAAGAGTTTGAGGCCAGTGTGGTCTACATGGTGAGGACCTGCCTTTAAAAAAAAATGTGTGTTTGAAAAAAATCTTTGATGACCAGTGCAAACTCACTGGCTTCCTCCACTAATCACTAGTTGCAAAATAACACGAGACTACAGTGTCATTGTGTTTCTTCAAGCTATCATTCTTACATTGAAACGAAAACAGTCAGATCACAGGCGCTCTAGCTGCTCTTCTCTCTCAGAAATTAGACTTTGACACACATTCTCTCTCCCTCTCTCTCTCTCTCATTTGCAGTTGACTAAGCTAATGGTCCAGCTCAGTCAGTACCCGATTCCTGGACATTCAGTCTATGCTGGACTAAATAACATAGTGTGAGACTTCCCATAAGTCCCTGAAAACTCATAAAAGTCAGAAAATCCCCTTTGTTAGAGGATTTCTCTGAAGTCTTTCTCCTTTGAGCATCTGCCCCATCCATCTATACATAATGGCTGTGTTTCCTACTTGTTCACTTCAAGCTCTCACTCCTAATGTTCTCACAATCAGTGCCTATAATGTTCTCACCTTGTGCCACTCATAACCCCCACCTTTTGTTCACCAGATTCCCTCTCCTAATAAAGCTCATTCTGAAGGGTAATTCTATTTCAGCTTTCTCCTCTGTGAACAGACCTGCAGGAACTTATAACATTAAGGCCAGTGTTTGTATCACTGAGGAACAAGAAGACTCAGCGAATGGAAACTAGTTAAGTTGGAATAACACAGTTCTGCAGATGGACTAGCTATCCACCCATTATTTGAGTAATCTGAGATGTTTGTTTCATTCCCTAGAGTTGCTATGTCATGTGGATAATGGGAAAATAATGTAGACTTCATATTGTTTTTTCAAATCATAGGATATGGTTTATAAACCAACAGTATTCTAAAATTAATTGTTGTTAGCCTTCCACCATTTTCTACAGCTATGGCATCTGGTTTTATCACATCTACATGCAGCAGAGTTTGAAACATTATACTGCATGTATCTTAGAATTACTAAGATCTGTGTGGACAGTATATGTGGAAATTCCAATCCTAGTACATGGACAGGTGCAGAGAGTAATTTAATGCACTCTAAGCAGAGAAATGATGAGCTAATAACAGAAAAACAAACATAAGTTGTGAAAACCCTACAGAATTCTAGAATCATGAAGTTCTATAGATGGAAAGGCCCCTACCAGAAGATATAATGTTTACCGATGTATGAGAAAATAAGGTCCATAGACATTCTGGAGGGTACTCAAGGTCAGCCAGGAAAATTAGTCACAGACTTGGGCTAAGCCCCAAGTCTCTTGACCTGACCCCGCAACCTTCACTTTGTCTCATACCCTGTCATTAACACACTCTTAAACTCTGCACGCAAATACACTGGGCAAATGTCTGGTAGGAAGTGTGTAGCTGGCAGAATTACCCTTCTGATTCCATTTGAGAGTCCTTGGACCCTAGTTTGACACATGAACAATGAAGTGAGGACCAAATAAATTTCTAGATTAAAATCCAAATGTCAACCTGCTTAGTAAGATAAGTAGAACCAATTCCACTAAAACCAAATCAGTTTCCCTATAAGATACAAAGTATTTGCCAAGCTCAAACCCAATCTTCAGCATTTATTATGGGAGAAAAACAGAGGCTGAAAATTTCTTGATCAATTACAATCTTTGACTGTGTCCAGGATGAGGACCTGTTAGCAGTGCAGAGGGCTGGTCAGTGAGGTGATAACTTGAGGATACTTAGCGCAATAATGACAGCTGTGTTCTAAACACTGACAAAGGGAAATTACTAGTTTTTTCCCCAATAGTTATTGAAAAGGAAAGAAAATCTGAACTTGTAATAAAAATAAAGAGGGCCAACATTTGGTTATTTTTGGTAGAGTACAAGCATGGGTTGTATTGTGCTAATTTGTTTGGGTCAGCATGTATGGAGAATGAGCCAGGTCCCAGATTACTCATGTCTCTACCTTGAGAACATTAGTGTCAGCTCTGGACAGCTGAAGTATCATAAATAAGATGCAGGCTGGCCACTGGCCATGTTGGTAATGTTTTATGAGTTGTGAATATGAAAAATACTTCTTTTACTCTATTGTTAAACATTACTGAAATTGATATTTTGATTCAGTTAACACAGCCTGATTCCATGTCTCCTTACCTTCTATCCTTGGAGAAGCCACACTTTCATTTCCAAGTTCACAGACTCCTTTCTGGCATGGTCTAGTTAATATGGCATTAAAAAATGGAGCTATGGCTTGAGTATGCCCTTGTCCACAAACATATATGGCAATTAAATCCCTAATAGTACAAAGTTAGGAAGTGGGGTCTACTGGAATGTATTAGGTTCCACTTTCATGCCCAAGTTAATGATGATTATAAAAGTTGATCTGTTTCTCTCTTAGACACTCGGGACCTCCTGCCTTCTACAATGGGATAATGCAACTAGATGACCCTTCTCAAAGGTCAGCACCTCAACCTTGGACTTTTCAGCCCCCACAACTCTAAGAGATATATTCCCTTTCCTTATTAATTTCTCACATGTAATATTCTGTTATAGCAACCCAAAACCAAGACAAATCTCAAAATGAGAAGATATAGATAGGTAGTAAAAAATACTGTATTTCATTTATTATCATGTGTCTTAATATTGTTTTAATTTTAATGGATAAGATACAGTTATGAATAGGGATGACTATGTATCTCAGCAGAAGGAGGCATGCTTTGCATGCTTGTGGCCTGTGTTTAATTCCCAGTACTGTGTGCAGAAAAACAAACAAACGAAACCACCCCAAACAAAACAAAACAGCCCCCCCAAAACAGTGCTGTGTATAAATAAGACTGATTAGATAGAATAGACATTTAGAAAAAAAAAGACAGAAATTGCATAAAATTTTATTATCTATAAAAGCTTTATAAATTGCTTTTTAATCATGGTAAGGTGACTCATTTTCAATTAGTATCTGCTATTATTTTTAAAACATGATTTCTTTATTAAAGAATCTAAATTTAGCTGGGCATAGTGGCACATGTCTGTAATCCAGCACTCAGGAGACTGAGGCAGGAGGATTGGCCGTTTAGGGCTAGGTCAGGCTGCATAGTGAAACTTTTTTTNAAAAAAGTGAAGTCTAATTCATAGTTTTCTGAAAATAATGTATAAATATATTTTATTTATGCAGATTTTCCTGGGTGTGATGAGCTATGGATTCTTAGTGGCTGAAACTAAATGTGTATTATCTTAAGGTCATTCTCGTTTGAGAGGAGAGAATAGTAATAACTTTGAAGTAATTTTTTAAACACCCTGAACATAAATGAAGAATTTTATTTCTTCTTTCTTCTCTTCCACATCATGGTCTTTCTCACAAGACCTAGTGATGCTGAAAAATATTCCTTTTGGGTTTCAAAGTATTTCTTTTCGGTTTCTATTAATAAACCTTTGAACTCTTCTTTGGTCATCTTTGTCCAAGTACTTCCTGTTTTAATTGTAATGACAAGTTTTAGAGTGTAATAAATAACCCATGCATTCATTCAATGAGCATGTATTGAATCCTTGGAAAAATAGAACCTGGAGTGAAATCCTATCTTCAGGAGATAGGATGAACTCAGGAGATCATTCACTTAATTGTTTTTAATTAGCCCACATGATATCATTATACATCACTATGGCATTTTCAGTTAAGGCGTCTTTCAGTGGAGCAGCCTTTTCCCCAACCCCCTCTCCCTACCTCCAGCTCACTTATTGTCATTATGTGAACTTGTCCACATCATTACAGTGACATTTCCCAGCACAACCAGTGCATCCTTTAGTCACAGAAGTGGTGACTGGTGATGTTCTTTTCTTTCAGTCTTCATTACCCTTGATTCTTGCTGTTGACATTTGGGTCCACTCTTTTTGTTCACCTGACTGAAAATTCATGATAAAACTAGCTAGTGCTATTTAAAAAAAACCAAAGATGAGNTGTCATTTGCCAAGAATCTGAAAGGCTCCATTTCTCTGGTGAAAAGATTCTATTATTCTCATATTGTTTGCCCCTCATCCTGCTACCAATTCTTTGTATATAACCCCATTCATTTTTTTCCACAGCAAAATTCTATTAATAAGTCTGTTGAGAGCTATTTGATGATTTGCCAAAACTAAGATCAGCTATAAAAATTCTCAGCTTTTGAACAAAGTAGCGCAACTAGGTTTATTATAGTAAGGTGACTTTTGCAAGCTTCAAATAGCCTGATAGAAAAACCCCATTTTGTAAAAATCGAATCAATCACTAATTCATTATCAAATCTCAGCATCTTCATTTTGTATTAGTGGGTTTCCTCACTGTAATAAACTGGATCCCTTCTAGCAAATTATGTCTTCATTGCCTATGTTGGGAAGTGCTCTTTGAAGGAAAACCTAAAAATTGATCATGTCCCACAACATGTAGCACATGACCTATTAACAAGCATTTACTTTCACTTGTTTTTCAAATAGCCGATTTAAATGTTGTGCCAGTTCCAAGTACAAATTGGGTTCCTGTAATTCTGTAATGACTTCTCCATGAAGTGGGCAAATGACTAAGCTGTGGACATTTGCAAACTCATTTAGCATGGGACATTGGTTTAAACCAAGGACAGAATTCCTCCATGCACAGACGCTGGCTTTGAATATCTGAACATTTGTTCTGCTTATGCCACTGCTTTAGTTATTTGCTAGGTCATGCTAATTTCATCATGACCACTGGGAGCATGATCTGATCAGCTCACCTGTCACAAATGTTCTAGAAAGAATGTGCAATATCTTCCAGGAGACAATGTCTAGAACTATACTTTCTGGCCTGAACTTCTACAGGAATCTTTTAAAATAAGTCTGGAAGATGGTCCTCCGGCCATTGCTGGTGTCTTTCAAGGAAGGAGAGACTTACCACTGGTTTTCAGGAGATTCCATTTTGATATTGGATAGTCACCTTCCTTTGTCTCAGGCATGCTCTTAGACACTTGGGGACAGCCGGGGGGAGATGGGGAGGAGGAGCACCTAGACTCCTCACCAACCATTATTTTTATCTAGACATTTCAATATTTGGACCATTTTTTTTTTGGAAATACTGGCTGAGAAAGATCAAACACCTTGTAATTTTCCATTCTAATTTACAATGAGTCATAGACCAAGTGAAAAGCAAGAAGGTATTGTGTTGAACACAACTGGTCATTGTGAAAGCAGCTATCTGGCCAAGGTTAAAAATGTGTAAACATGGTAAGAGAGGGTATCTGGGAGANTCACTTAATATTAACAAGGTGAAGCCAGAAATCTCTGGCAACAGTTGCTCATACATGCTTCAATCATCTTATGCAGTGGGCTATAAATGCAATCAGCTATTGGTTGGTTACTCCACAAGCCTTGTTGCCACTACTGCACCGTGTATCTTGTCAGCACTGTAGATCATAGGCTTTGTAGCGGGGTTGGAGTTTACCTTTCTCTGGCATTATGCACTGTACCTTCCAGTACCATGAATACTTGTCAGTGGGAGTGAAGGCTGAGCCCCAGGTGACTTTCTTTGCAGAGACAAATTTCTCTGTAACTTGATGGCAGAGTTTTCTTGCTACCTGTTTTTTAAGTTTCTGTTTATTAAGTCTGTTTATTAAGTGCCAATTCAAGTTTCTGTATTATGTTAGAGATTCTGTTCCATCTCCTCCAACTCCACAGCTCTCTTCAGCCAAGATGNTCTTAAATTTTGAGAGTACCTTAGTGAAAGCCATTGGGTATCATGGTCCATTTCTTACTCTCGTAGCATCACTCTCCATCCCTACCCCAGTTTGCATCCTTTTCCTCTTCATTTCTGGCCCATGGAGTTTTTGCTGGCTTGCTTCTTCTCTGTTACTTCTGACATTCTTTTCAATGATAGCTTGAGTTGCATTTNTAGTTGCTTATAGCAGGAGCTGCAATATTGTACTTCAGTCATGGAGAGCTGAGAATGAAAGGCCCCTGGACTTTTCTATAGCCTATTAAAGATTTCAACCACTGCCTTATTCTGCTGTGTTCTTACATCACTTCTTTCTTATATAATGGTCTTTNCCATGTGTACACACAGTTTTCTCATTNTGTGTCCTTTCTACAGATTTAGCCTTTATGGTTACTTGTGGCAGATTACATTCCTGTTCCTGTTCCTAAGATGCTCTTTAGTTTCCTAATCTCTTTTAAAGTCACATGCCCAAAGCTAATGTATCTGCTGTGTTTCCATCAACAACCATGGACCACAGCATCTATCTTTGCTCTGCATACTCTTCTGCTCATGGAATCTGTGACTGCACCAGTCCACATTGACAGCCTTGAATTCCATTTGTTCAGATTAATCTCAGAGAAAGTCCTGTGTGCTGCTATATTGTGAGGTATGATCAAAGCTTGCCTTGACTAGTTTCTGTAAATTTAAGGATACTGAAGATACAGATAGCATTTTGGAAGACTTGGTAGGTTTTACCATTTTTATTCCAAGTGCATTGTTTATACCATAGAGAAAGGAAACTACTGACCAGTGAATCTGTGAAAATGGTTCAAACACATCAGACTTCACCAAGCATTGTACGGGATGACTCAATTGAAATGGTTTCAACATTCAGCTGATTTGGCCTTTTCATTTTTATTGATTCAATTTATCTATTTTTTTTTTTCTCTTCCAAACCCAGTGTGAAACATTTTCTATTTTGGTTCTTCTTTGTCACTGGTCTTATGATTATATCTTCCAATTAGCATACAAAATATTCAACCTACTTTTTTTGTGCAAGTTCTTCTTGCCAATGAAAATGTATCCCTACAAACCACTTGGAAACAAACTTGGTTGTAATTCAGCAGGTTGTTGCCAATTTTTCAGCGAATAGCCGGTGCATTTACTGCCATCTGGTGGTGGATTTGAGAGGGAAGCAAAAGAACAATTTAGAGCCATTAAAAAATAGCTGGGCCCATTGGTGAAGGACTGTAATCCCAGCCCAGGGAGGTTGAGGTAGGANAATTGCAAGTTAAAAGACTGCCTGAGTTACAGAGAATTTAACTGTAAGTAACTGGGTAAGTTAGTGAGGCTCTGTCTCAAAATGTAAAATAAAATAAAACCTTGGGCTTTTGATAATGATTAATGATAGGCTTAATGATAAGACATTGCCCTAGCATGTTTAAAACCCTGGGTCCAATAACCAGTATCATNAATAATAATAATAATAATAATAATAATAATAATAATAATAGTAATTAGTAATTAGTAATAGTAATAAACATCTCTACTGATTCAATATATTATATAACTTAACCTGGGCCTACAGGAAACTTACATTAGTCTGAATCAAGGGAAAAGAAATGGTTTAAATTGTATTTCTTGTAAGTCTCAATATCAGTGGCCATGTGTGACTATCATTCAAATTCTATTGTTTATATATAGAGGCAAAATACAGGCAAACCTACACAAGGAAGTTTCCAGCTTCAGCTGTCTTAATTTTANCTGGAGTTCCTTGGATGGCTAGTGTCTGTTCTAGTGGGTGATCTGAGTGTGCTTTCCCCTCCCACTTGCGTCTTATGCATAGGTCTACGTACTATACCATCCTGACAAACCATGAGACTGCAGCTGTAACTCATCGTGCTGCTTTGTCACCTCAACCTCTCTTCAGAAAACTGCCACTTTTTCTTTCCTTTGTTACTGAATGTTGCAAAGACTCTGATTCCAGTATTGTCTTCTTCCTGCTGAACATCTTGGCAAGCAGCTTCAGATACAAGGTCTGGGTAAGGACAGAGGTGACTTGTCTATGTTAAATGGACCCTGGAAATTCAAATACTCTGAAGTCATGAATACATTAATACTAATAGATTTGACCAACTAAACCTTACAGAACTGTTAAGATTTTAGGCAGGATGCTAAANGCTAATAGAATTGCTCAGACCTAATGCTATGTTGAACAATTATCCTCCCATGAAACGGTACCACATAGGCAACTGCTAGGATTGGTTTTATTAACGTGTGTGTGTGTGTGTGTGTGTGTGTGTGTGTGTGTGTGTGTATGCGTGTGTGTGTGTATGTGTATACATCTGAGTGCAGGTGGCAATAGAGGCCAGGGGCATCAGATACCCCTGGAGTTAGAAGTGAAAGTAGTAGTGTGCTGCCCAATGAGGATGCTGGGAACAGAATTTGGCTTCTCTGCAAGAGAAGTATATGCTTTAACTACTAAGTCATCTGTATGGCCTCTATTATTTCTTTTATGCATTAACACCAACTGATTTGATGTTGGATTCTGAGGACATGACTATAAAAAAGATTAGTNATAGTAAGAAGACATCAACTTGAATGTCCACAAAACTGACAGTGATATTTGTAGCTCTGTATTCAGAGTTCTACTCATTCAAACAGCAGGTTTGAGATTCTAATTAAACTGCTCTTGGGAAAAAAATGTAAGCTTGCATTTTCCAGAAGTACTTTAGGTGATCCAGACACAAGTTCTCTGTACACACACTGGAAGGAAACTTTACATGGGAAATGGATGTTACAAGTGAGGGAGGTTCACTGAGTATGACAGTATGACGTTACATGCCTGTAATTACATGCCTGTAATCCCAACACTCAGGAAGCTGAGGCAGGAGGACCACAAGTTTGAGGTCAGTCTGGATTCCATAGTAAGATCTCCATCACAAAGCAAAACAACAAAACAAAAAGAATACCTAGATAATAAGGGGGAAGCACAACCAAAAGAGAATGGGTAGCAGGCATGTTTTATTCAGAAGGACTCAGAGATGCTGGTTGGTGGTGATCAAGACGGGATGAATCCACAAGGAAGTCAAAAATTCTGAAAGAACAAGGTAACATTCCAGGTGGACCAGCTTGGTTCTTCCAGATGATGACCAGTGCTTTCAAAGATGCAACTCGCAGATGAAGATGACCTGACGTGATATTCNGGTGTGAAGCGATTCCTAGTACAGTACTAGGAAAGTCAGAGAAGTAATAATTAGGAAATGCTATCTGATCACTTTGTAATTAGTTAGAAATTAGAAAAGCACTTTACTACTCTGTCTAAACAAGTGCTTAAAACTCAGGTGTTTAAATACTTCACAGGTTAAAGAAGAATCATAAAAGCATTTCAAAATGACAAAATTAAACCAATCAAAAACTATGTAGTGGATGGAATTGGGGAAAAGCTAAAACAGTATTTAGAGGAAAAAATAGAGCCTTAAAATATACATTAAAAGATAGAAATGTTGAAACTTAAAATAAAAGGCAGTAAATAATTAAAATAACCCAAGCAGTAGAGTGCATATATACAGAAAAAGTGAGGTTATTGTATCAATTCATAATGTTTTCAATATTAAAATAATGAGAGGCTTTAGTGGTGTTCAGAAGGACACTGAAGCAGTTTACTGGGGGAGTAAGGAGTTTATTAGAGAAGTCATGAATGCTATGGCTAGACAGAGCACGGAGGGGCACTAGCTCTAGAGACTGACAGCATAGTGCAGTCTCTGAGAGAGGGACCATGTGGCAGAAGTGAGATCCCTTGTTATACCTGTCCGTGAATGGGGGAGGCTTCACAGTACAAAGCTGCAGCCAGACTGTTTAGTTTCCAAGCAGGAGGCAGAGAAGGAGGTGGGGAGCAGGATATGACTACAATACTTACACTTCTATGTTAACTCAGTTCCTAGGGGAGAGAGTCTGGCATTTGGAAGTCTGTTAGCTAGAGACTCAAGGACAATGTCTCAATAGGGTTCTGGTAGGTATCCAGAGAGGAGGCTGTCCCAGATAGCATGGCCCACCCAAAGGCTGGATTCTGACATTACATTCCTACAAATAAATGTACGTTTTGATCAATGAATTATTTTAAGATGAAGATTTTAAGTTTTTGAGCTTTGAATTGAACCTATAAAATTCTTTAAGCATGTTAGCTTTTTAATTTCCAGACTACCAAGCTTAAAAACATGATCTGCAATTGTTATTAATTTCAAAATGAAGGCTTAATTTAGTATACCACTGTAGTCAATCAAAATGTGATTTCCCTGCAAACACACACACACACACACACACACACACACACACACACACACATTGTCAAATAACTTTTAATGGAATAAGGTTACAAACAAGCCAGTATATCATTGGTTAAAATTTAGACCTCAATGTGATATATGAGATGACTCCTTAGAGTTTCCTACCTAATGATCAGAGAGAAAATGGATTACTATTGGGGATATGGACAAAGATCTAATCCCACATGGAGCATCATGTATCTTTTTTCATTGTGGCAAGAAATCTTAAAAGGCGACACTCAAGCCCAACTTATTTCCATAGTAGGTGATATTAACAAAGTGTTGTTCTTATCTAAATCTTAAATGATCAGTGGTTATTTTATTCTAGCAGTGATTACAAAAGCAAACATATTCTAATAATTAATACAGTTGGATAGTGACTGTCTATCGCACTTGAATACCAAGTGCAATTCTAGCACAGTATATTGTATCATTTAAAAATTCTCTCCCTCACAGAGTAAGACTTTAATAGAAAATAGTTGCAGGAATTTGTAATTCATAAAAATGTGAAATTGAGCTAGAATTATAGTGCAAAACAGCAACAAAACCAACCAAACAGAACAACAGGGCTTATGATGTTAGACACTAACCTTTTCCTTCCCTTTCTTCACCTGGTAATTGAGACTGTTGGCAGTTTGGGGAATTAGGAGTGAGGGAAGAAGCCATAATGAGCAGAGCTAAAAGCCTGCAGANGAGTNCGCAGACAAAGTCAACATGGTAGGACTTAAACCATTTCCTTTAGAAAAACCTGCTGCAAGGCAGAGGCTTGGCAATGCTACAGGCAAAAACATCCTTACAATTCTATAAAACTTTTTTTAGTTGAAATGAATATGTCACTTTGCTGACCCCTTAAGGTGTTTATATAAACATAGTTACTGTTGAGCCTGTTTTCCTTCAGGAATCTGGAGTTTTATTAGATATGAGGCAGAGAATACCTGTTTTTAGGCTACAGTATACATTCTGAGCGTGGAGTCTCCAATGAGCTTCTTCGCTGACCACATTGCACACATATCACAATTCAAAGATGGGCCAATGAAGAGTGTTTGGCAGGCTCCAATCTTGGAGGCTTGCCTCTGGTTTAACTGGAGATTACCCACAAGCACCCTTGCTGGGGCTGAGTCTGTTATGTATCCTTTTACCATAGTTATACCCAAGTTTGTTTACGCACATGCTGTCAGTCCTTCTAGCAAATCAGTAAACAGGAGTGTGGACTCAGGGGCCCTCAGCATGGTGATACACAGAAGTACTTGACCTTCCAAATAATGTTTGTTTCCATTCATGCTGCTTGGAAGTGCAACACAAAGGAAAATGAAACATTAATTTGATCAAATTGGGGTTTAGCTGAGCCAACAAATATCCCTCCAATCTGTAAAATCATCCTTTAGAAGTGTCAAGGGCTTCATCAATTACATAGTAGTGANCAGAAACGTTAGCATCAAACAGCAATTCTAATATTTTCTCTGCAAAATTCTTTGAGTAGGAAATATTATTCACTCTTTATACTGTCTCCCAACAGCAACTTCAATGTTTTCACTTTGCAAATAGAGACATCAAGACTCAGAGTGACTAAGAGACGTGCTTTCCTTACACTCCTAAGGAAAAAACTTCAGGAAGGGACCATGGGGGGTTTGACTCCAGAGAGAACTGTCTTAATCTCTTCTTTGCCATTTGGTATTTCATCCAGACTAGTCCCTCCCCTCCCCTGCCAGAGAGGGAAGAGGACTTTTGATTGGAAGAAGGGATAGGTAATTTTGGAATATAGGGTACTTCATTACTAAATGTGATTTCAGCCTACCAAATGAAACAATTTGCCAAAGGAAAATTTTAAAGTTCTGTGGTCTCAAAGACTATCATCTATCTATCTATCTATCTATCTATCTATCTATCTATCTATCTATCTATCTATCTATCTATCATCTATCTATCAACTGTCTATCGATCTCCTATCTACCATCTATTATTGTCTATCCTCTATATATCTATTGTCATCATCGGTCATCTACCAGCAATCTCGGTTCCTATCTCCCCAGTGCAGATCTATTGAAAGGGCTGCAAAGGGATCCACTCGTTTAGTAGAAAAATAATCTGCATGTAAGGAAACTAAGAAGAAAGAATCATAGCATCATAACATGGAGCAGTTGGAATTATCCCTGGCACTTACAGAGACTCAGATACCAANTGCCGTGTCTAACAACTGGAGATTTTTTTTTTAATACAGGTCATTGGGTAGAGTTTTTAGCAAGTTGTCTTTGTAGCAGGGCCAAATGAGCTCAAAGTTAACTCAAGCAGAAGAAAAATGAAGAAATCACAAGGCACATTCTAATTTAATTGCTGAAATCATTAAAGGGAAAAAAATTCTAAAATCAGCCAGAGGAAAATAATGAGTCAATATGGAAGAATGACAATGTACTTGTCATTGGAAACCACTTAAGTCAGAAGAAAATGAGGGAATGGCTTTGCTGAAAAGAAAAATAAGAGCTCATAAATCGATATTCAGTCAATGAATATCTCAAAAATAAAGTACAAATACACTCTTTTACATCCATTTAAAATTAAGAGAACTTATTGCTAGCTGCATTTCTTTACAAAAATTTAAAAGTGAACTTTCAAGGATGAAGAAAATGCTATCAAAAGTTTGGATATATTACACAAAGAAATGACAATATTAGAAATAATATCTGGGTAAAATTTTAAAAAAACTAAAAATACTTTTTTAAGATTTTAATTTTGTTATTTTTAAATTATGTGCATGTAGGTGCATACATGCACACACATGTACAAATGTGCTAGTGCAAGTGTGGTTGTGCATGTGAGTTCAGGTGCCCACAGAAGCCATAGGTGTCATATCTCTGGGAGCTGGAGTTACAGGTAGTTGTAACATGGGTGCTGGGAAATAAATTTCTGGTCTTCTCAAGAGTGGTATGTACTGCCAACTGGTGAGGCATTTCTCTAGACTAAGAATTAAACACACACACACACACACACACACACACACACACACATTTCTTACTGATAAAGCTATCAAATTACCAAATATAGCGTTTCTAATTGTATGTGCTTAATAATAAAACTTCAAAGTCTATGAAACAAAAACTGACCCTGGGAAACAGTGAAGCTCATTGCAGTAATTAATACAAGAGGAAGGCGAGTAATCAGCAAGAATGGACTGGGCTTGAATGACACTTGCTACTTATATAATGTAATTACAAATATTAATGGGACTCTATGCTGGCTTCTTACCTGTCAACTTGACACAAGCTGGAGTCATATTGGAAGAGGGACCTCAACTAAAAGAACAACCTCATCAGATTGGCCTGTAGACAAGCCTGTGGTGTGTTTTCTTGATTGATGATTGGTATATAAAGGTGGGCAGTGCTATTCCTGGGCTGGTGGTCCTGAGTTCAGCAAGAAAATAGTCTGAGCAAGCTATGAGGAGCAAGCCAGTAGGCAGCATTTTTTTCTGTGCTTTTGGTATGAGCTCATGCCTCCAGGTTCCTTTCCTGGATTCCTGCCCTGACTTCTCTCAACAGTGGATGGCAATCTGTGAAGGGAAATAACCCTTTCCTCTCCAAATTTCTATTGGTTATGGCATTTTATCATAGGGATAGAAACCCTAACCATGACAGATACTTAACAGCAATGTCCACATTCCTTTCAAGTGTACGTGGACATTTGTCAAGTGAGATTGTATTCTTAATGCATGTCTCAGTGAGTGCAAAGAGATTGAAGCCCTAGACCTAGAAAACATTTTCTACGTTCACAGTAAGAGAAAATGGAAAATCAACATGAGAATCTCGTCTGGAAACTTCTCATATATTTACACCAATTAAATAACACATGACTAAATGGGTCAGATAAAAGTTTACATAGTATAATGGAAAATACTTTGAACTAAATGAATACTTCATAATGAAATTTGTGAGATGTAGCTACAGCATCGGTTTGAGAGAATTGATAGCAATAAGTTCTTTCATTTGAAAGACTGTAAAAATCACTGATATGGCCGGACGGTGGTGGCACATACCTTCAATCTCATCACTCAGGGAGGCAGAGGCAGGCGGGTCTCTGTGAGTTCCAGGCCAGCCTGGTCTGTAGAGGCAGTTCTAGGACAGCCAGAGCTACATAGAGAAACCCTGTCTCGAAAAATCAAAACCAAAATCAAACCAACCAACCAANCAAACAAACAAACAAACAAAAAACAGTGCTATANTCCCTTCTGTAAGAATATCAATACAACAACAACAACAAAACAGTTATCTGAAAAGACCAAGGAAACTGAAAAAGCTATAACCAAACTGATGAAGAAAGAGAGGGCAGATGAAGGTATCAGTTGTCAGTAACAACACTAAGAGAGATTTATCATTACAGCTTATGCAGACATTAGGGGACAAGTAAGGGAATAAAATGAGCAACTTTATGCCATCAATTTGCTAGTCATATGAAATTAACAACTTTTTAGAAGGTACAAATACCAGAAGCTCACCACATGCTCAGATGATTTCAGTGGTAAATTCTGCATAATCTTTAAAAGAGAAATAATATTCATTTTACACAAATTCTTTCTGGGAATGGCAAGCTATTCCAAAAATTCCCCTGGGAAACCAGAGTCACCCAAATGCCCCAACTACAGACAATGCAAAGTAAAATTTCTAAAAACATAATCCTTAACAATATTTCTCTTACTGGTAGAGGCAATGTATTTTTGCAAAGTTTTAGTGCACCAAATACAATTAGGACTTTGTTCAGCAAGATATGGTTGTTAAGGACATCAATGCTGTTTACCATTTTATCATGAAGCTAATACACATGCATAAAAATTGTTTAACAAAGGCCAAAATTATCCAAGAAAAACAAATAAAGTAACAGGAAAAATATCTCAGTAAATCTAGGTATAAAAGAAATTTCTTCTACCTGACAAAGGGTCCCCACAAATAAACAAAATAAAATAAACCTAACAGCACTAACTATAGATAATGTAATTTTTCTTGGTAAAATTCTCAATGTTTTCTTACACTAAAATACACAAGGTCAAGATGTCCACTTTTCAACTTTAAATATTGTAAATTCTCTNAAGTGCTACTAAAGAAGAGGATGGAAGGTTGTTTACAAGCATCATAGGAAGATATAAAGAAANTCTTTTAAGAAAAGTGAATTATAAAAAGACTATAAAGTGAATTTAGATGCGTTTTAGGATATACAATCAATATGCAGAAACATCTATGTCATGAAAAAATAAAAACATGGACATTTTAAGGAAAAATAAAGGAAAAAATTAGACAAAATGTATATCATACTTGTATGCAATAGCTATAAAATATTTTAAAAGAAATTAAATAACTAGAAATTCTCCCATGGTCACAAATCAGAAGTCTCAGTCTTATTAACTTGTCAATTTTCTTCATCCTGTCCCAGCAGGCTTTGTTGCTAGAAAATGACATGAAGATTCTCAACCTCCATATAGAAATGCACTTCTCTGAAAATAGAGATTTCAACACAAGCATGCACACACACACACACACACACACACACACACACACACACTCATCCCTGAAGGACTTAAACTACTTGAGTTAAAAGTTAAAATTGATAGCAATCAGTATAGATTTTTAGATTAAAACAGATGTGTACAGACTGTTGCCTTGACTTCCATGGGGTTACATCATTGGTGTTACCTCAATGAGGTTACCAATAAAACCACAAAAGAGCTAAGTTGCAAATGCATCTACTGAATTTACATACTGAATATTGATGTTTGGCTTCACAGCACACAATGTAGAGCGTCAGTTGTTCACCCTCAGGATTGTGTTGCTGGCTCCTGCCCATTCACTGGTGAGAGAATTATACCACTCTTCAGGAGACTAGGAATAGCTAGAATTATAAAATATTGAAGGACAATTCTACTGTAGCTGTATCATTTTGCATCATTGTAAAACCAAGTCATTGTCCAGTTGGGAAACATCTACATGAATCAATGGAAGAGACCATGGTGCTCATATAGACCCAACTCATTTCCAGTAAAAGAGCTAACTGATTTCAAGAATTATGTCAAAGTAATTCAAAGGAGGAAAGACCACCTTTACCATGAATGCAGAAAGAACCAGATAGCTATATATGGAAAGTAAGAGAGAGAGCAAGAGAAATCAACATTGGCCTATATCTCACACCAGTAGACCATATAACTACATAAAAGAGCTAACCCTATAAAGCGTTTACAACAGGAGAACATTTTGAAGCTGGGCAAGATCATCACATGCTGTCATGTAGCTATTTAGCAGGTTGAACTGGGTAGATGGTTTATTTCCAGGAGTTGGAGACCCTGCCTCTAAAACAAGCAAACAAACAAAACCAGCTCACAACATTGGGAAACAAAGATGTTTTTAAAATAGGGTAAAAAAACCAAAACCTGATTAACATAAAATAAAAACTTAAAGTGAATTCATCAAAACTAAAGTTTGGCTCTTTAAAGGACAGTTAAAAATGAAAATAACAGATGGTAATATGTTTAATGTGTAACTTTATATATATATATATATATATATATATATATATATGGCATTTTAAGCCTTTCCATTCAGAATATACAAAGAATTCATACCAGTCTAGAAAGAGATGAATAATTCCATAAAAAATAAGAGTTGAAAGATTTGGATGCTCTCACTAAAGACATACAAATGAAACATTTTCAACCTCACTAGTTTTTAGTCAATTTCAAGCCATAATGAGAAAGAGCTCACATTGCTGGCATTCAAATGACTGACAATAAACGGATGTGTAAAGTCGACAAAAGTAATTGAACTGAAACCAGGAGACGTGTACACTTTACTACATATAAATTATACCTCAATTTTAGTGTTTTCAAAAAAAAAAAGGTGTGTAATGGCTGAGATGCTCAGTTTGAAAATGCTGCTTTTGCCTTTTGTGTTTGGAAGGACAACTTTTATCTTCATCGTGTAAGCANATCCCAGTGGGTCTATGNAGTATTAATATTAATGTAACATTAATATTTAATCATATTANGAACTGTTACAAAANGTAAAGAGAAGATGCTTGCTACATATGAATATGTCTTCCTAGTTTCTTTGCTGATTTGGTAAATGTGGTTGCTAGATCTGGTATAAATTAAATATTCTTAGTTTTATTTATGGTTGTGAATATTTCTAGAATGTTCATGATCAATACAGAAATCTGCATATTGTTGATAGATAAAAAATCTGTCTCTTTCATAGACGAACTTCATAAGGATGGAACAGCACTGATTTTCAATCTTTTTAATGGGATGAATAAGCTTATCTTTCAGGGGGAAAAAAAGGTTCAGTGCACATCACAGGAAACCCAATGTTCTGTNACTTATCCAATTACAACTTGAACATTTATTTTGTGTGCATCTCACAGAATAAGAAGTGCATGAGGCAGGAAGTCTAGAAGAAGTGAAATGACTCTATGATGCCCAGAGTCTCTGATTTTTCTTTTTCCCAATCAGCCTGTGGATTTTTCCCCATATCTCCTCAGGGTTGAAAACTGCCTTCTCCACTCTAGCTTCACATTAGTGTTCCATGCATGAGGAACAGAAAGGGCAAAGGACTATCCGTGTTTGTTACATTGCTCCTGAGAGCTTTCTGACTTCCTCTTACGTTACCTGAGGAAGAAGCCTCTCACTGATCATGCCCACCTGCCATGGAATCTGAAGCTTGATATTCTGGCTCTAAGTGGGACCCTGATATTGAGGACTAACAGGAAACATGCTCCTGACTTCAGACTGTCTGTCACCACATAGGGACCTTGATTGTGGTTTTTTATTTTTTTTCCTCTGCCAATTAAAGAGTTAAAAGGCAGGGAAAAATCTCAGCCATAGCAGGCAGCAAGAGGTAATAAACTATTACAAACACATACACACATGCATACACACACACACACACACACACACAGAGAGAGAGAGAGAGAGAGAGAGAGAGAGAGAGCAAAGCACACAGAGAAAGACTCCCTGCAGACCAGAGAGGGGCCAGAAATCAATTTTTTTCCCTTGAAAGGCTGAGGGTTTAAGTGTTTTGGGTGACATAGGGCAGGTGCTTAATTCCAATTATGGGTTGATCAGTTTAAATAAATGAAAGAAAGCTGATAGGCCCACAGCTTCAGGTACGCATGTTCAGGACCAGACTTAAACGTGTATGGTCAGCCTGGATCNGTCAGCCAGAAGGGGTTCTGTCGGCAGGAGCTGATGCTTGGAAGNCCGTTGTCTCTGTTCAAGNGGGTGAGGAAAAAGCTGAAATCTTAATTATTATCGATCTATGCCCCCTCTTCCTATTTGTCTACCTGTCAGAGATCTGTCTAGCTCCTAGTCTTCCATGTTTGCTATTTTTCTCTGTTCCCTGTAACCAGTAAAGGGCTTAAGCAGACTGAAGACTATCTGCAGAGAGAATTTTAACCTAGTTAGAGTTTGGGTTTTCATAGGCCTGGACTTTACTTTCCCTTGANGTTATCTCCCAACAGTTTTTGGGTTTCAGTTTTGCNGGGCCTCAGGCAAGCTAGATAGACACTCTCCAACTGACTGAGCTGCANCCCTAGACCTGGTTGGTATCAACTGGCAGGCCTCAGGGGGAGAAATCCTACACTGCACATAGACTGTATTCCTTCAGACCCACCCAACATTGGGCTATAACACATTAAATAAAAGAATTTTCTTTTTTCCAAGAAGTGTGTGAATGAGTTTAACTTTTTTATCTCAGGCATTTAAGTATCTCAGATTCTGACTTTCAAATTGGTAATTCATCATGTAACCACACAAACACAAATTATGTAATTTTGCATTATTTCACTCATGTGGGAACTTGGTTAACGGCATCCTGGAATCGTCATCTAATGAGGGAATTTTAATCTAACATTATTGCCCATTTTATCTAAAAAATTTAATTAAATTTGCCTGTCAATAGATTGCAAAGCAATTCATTTATTTTTAAAGAGCATGAACATTATCTGAAGGAACTGTGGCTTTCTGAAGAAAAACACATATATATCTAGAAGCCTGGAGGAACCCTGACACATTATTGCCGTATGAATAAAGTGGAGATAAAAGAGAAACCCATCACTCTTGTGTGGTGTTCTATGTTCCTCCACTTTCATTTTTCTAAGGCTTGCAGAATTTTACTTTGATTGAGTCTACATGATGTCAAGAAGCATCCAAATGNAAATTTAAAAAAGGTTTTCTTATCTTTTAGACATAGCTTTCATCTAACTGTACTCCAATTTTCTCTCCACGAGAAAAGCAATGCCCGTGTCTTCGCCGCTGTGAAGAGATTTTCCTTCAGNGCTTGGGTGCGTTACCCAAATTGAT
The DNA here is from genome assembly GCA_001675575.1 of Neotoma lepida. Classification (NCBI taxonomy): domain Eukaryota; kingdom Metazoa; phylum Chordata; class Mammalia; order Rodentia; family Cricetidae; genus Neotoma; species Neotoma lepida. Next base: position 32,327 of record LZPO01017511.1, on the reverse strand, counting down.
TCTCCTGCAGAACAATACACAGCTTCACCNTCTGCACAATAAGATCACATTTTACTGCCTTCATTGTAAATTCTCTATCCTCCGGTTCAAAGGCAAAAGCAACTTCCCAACCAAAATGAGTTTGAAGCAGTTGTAGTGAATAGGATATTAACTAAGACTAGGTGGGAAGGCAACAAAAGACAGAAAATTAATACTTAATGCCCTAGCNCTAAACTAGGCCCTTTTCTGTGTGCAGACCAAGTTCTGTCATTAACTGGGTTTGAGAGACTTAGAAAAGTGTCCTAGTCTCGTGTTCATCTGCTAAAAAGTGAGGATGCCAAACTCCTCATCCTTCAATTAAAAGATGATGGAACAGCTCATTTTTATGCAAAACCTGTTTTCTCACAGAGAAATGTGGATAAGACAACCGAGCCCAAAGAACTTCCCNCTTGGATAGTTGGCTTTATGAATACAATGCACATTCTTGAGGAAGAATCTGACTGGTCTTCTCAAAGCAAAACAGCACTCTGAGGTTGGCAGTCAGCCTTGACTGACACTGACATCCAGATATCAGATAACCTATATGGACTCTCAGTAAAGACACAATATTTTCATATTTTCATTCCAAAATAAGGCTTGCCATTGGCTTGGGGTATACAGTTTGCTAGGTGACTGATTTTTCCTGTTATTTAGACTCTGTAGAAGAATANCTTTAAAAGACAGGTATTAACAATCTTCTGTAAAGGATATTCTCTTTGATGTTAATTGTCCAAGGCTGAGCATTTATGAAATCTCAGAGAGAAAATTCACCCTCATGCCTGCTAGACTTTGAAGCCCATGATTTTCCTTCACTTGTCCGAGCCCGAGTCAGTTCCTAAGCCTGGAAATGTGTTGGCCTCTAAGGGATCATTGTTTCGATATCAGTGCCTTTGGCAACACTTCAAAAGCAGCAAGGAATATTTATAAAGTCCCAGGAAAACACAATAAAGTAACCAATANATTTTTTTAAAAAGTATTCAGAAAAACCAAACGATTACCTCCAGTGGGAATTAGAAACAAAGAGCTATGGGTGTATTGACATTTGAATTGGTCTGGGGTGAAAGGTCAAGTTTTGACAAACACNATAATAGTGGATGGACATGAGAAATACTAGAAAGGGAAACTAGGAAACATTGACGTGGGGGGAGTTGTAGCTCAACTGGGCAGTGCTTAAAGGAAAAAGGGTAAAGCAAGACTTAATGTGTCCAATTATGTCCCAAGCCCTCTGCTAGACTCTTTACAGTCATTAATTCCTGTGTGTGTGTGTGTGTGTGTGTGTGTGTGTGTGTGTGTGTGTTTGTGTGTGTGTGTGTGTTGTGCATATATAGATGCAGGTGTGCACACATGTATAGGCAGGTACATGAGGAAGTCAGGACAGCCTCATGTGTTCTTCTTGGGAGCCTTCCACATAATTTCTTGAGATGGGATCTTTCACTGGCCTGGAGCTCACCAATTAGGCGAGGTGGCTGGCTAGTGAGCTCCAGGGATCCACTTGTCTCTGCCTCCTCAGTGCTGGGATTATAAACACCTGTGGCCATACTCTGACTTTCTTATGTGGGTTCTGGCACTCAATCACAGATCTTCATGCTTGTGGCAAGTACTATAATGACTGAGCTATTTCCCTAGTCCTTTTCACTGTCTTTTGCATAGAAGTAGGCAGCTTCAAGATGAATANCGTGTATTTGAATATTAGGACAGTGAGGATATGTTGAGGACTTTTTGAGCAGGGTGTAACCACATTAGTGCAGGAATTTAGAGCAATTACCTTGTCAGTCTGCTGTGAAATATATTAATTATAAAGGGGAAAATTGGAATGCAGGGAACCCCTTGAAACTAACTGGGACCTGAACCCATTAACTCAGCACCNGTGTTCTCCTGTGCTCTACCACACAAAGAACAGTTTGCATATTCTCATTTTTGTAGTGGGAATCATTACAAAACTGATTTAACTGATAGCATTTTCAAAACGCTTATTTCTATACCAAAGCTTATACTAAATGCCTACTCGGTACTTCCTTAGATGTCACAGAGTAGATTCAACTGGCTTTCTTAGAAAAGAATGGAAACGGAGGTTTAGATACATTGGGAGAACATGGTGATAATCCCAGCATCTAAATGTTAGTGCTCAGCTCTGAATTCACCAATTGTGTTCTCAAACACTACCATATTAACGAAGATTGGGCCAGGTAAAGAGGGACTTAGCCATTGGGGGAAATTTTCTACTCTTTNAGTCAANTCAAAATGCTGCTTTTGAAGGCATAGATGGCACATCATCCATGCACACNACCAGGGACAATTCCAGCATTAATCAGGCTGCCGGGGATAACTGTCTATCTAGAGAGCCAGCAAAACAGAACCNCTAAAATGTAATGTTTCCAAGTTCTTCTTCCAAAGGACCCAGACAGAACTTCTTTGAGTCTAGGAAGCAGGGTTAATTGTATCAGGGAAGCAAATGAAATCAAGATATTCTGGATGAACCAGAGCAAACCAAGGATGCTTCTCTGCACCAGCAATGGAGTAACATTGCACTAGGGCAAGATGATGTGGGAGTGTGTTGGAAGACCAGCTCACCCAACTCTCTGGTACAAGGCTGTCTTTTTAGATAAGATATAATCATCAAATTCAATTTGCTGTTAAGGTTACTTGTTAAGAGCTGAGGATATTTGCAGCTGGACCCCAATCTCAGTAAGTGGCATTACCTATTACCTGTTACACCCGTGGAAGCCACGCTAGTCCCATCATGATTCCCACACCCTGATACAGTCTCTGATGGCTTCAGGGGGTGTTTTGGCACTTGGTATTTTAGCAAATTCACCACAAATCAGGTGTCTGGATATTTAATAGCAAAGGCAAGTTCACCATTAGGGTAAACCTCAGTGGAATTTACTCTTACCACCCAAATGCACAGGAGGCTGATTTATATATGAGAATTCACTTATTAACTTCAAAACCTCAAACTCTTTTTAGAATGATTCAGAATATAAATTAATAGGATGCTGGTGGTGATGGGGAAGGAACATATGGTCTACATTTAGACAAACTGTCTGAAAACCTCATTTAGCTCCATGACCTTGAGTAACCCCTTTGCTGCTTCGAGTAGCAGTTTCCTCTGAAGGGGAGATGATGAGCCATTAGGTCAGTTTTTAGTTTGACCCTGGAATACTCAACTCTAGGACACAAGGCACTGTGACAACAGGCTGGAAAGGCTGGCCTCAGAATTTACAGCTAAGTGGTCCAAGATGTGGGATCCTGGAGAAGTGGCCAAGTATGTGTGAATCAGGCTGGGAATTAGGCATATCTCTCTGGTAGTTGGACCATGACAGTGTCAGAGGGACTTCCATTGCAGAAAACCCTAGATTATAGTTTCTGTCACCCCCATGGATAGAGCTATCAAGATTTTAAATCATGTTCAGATCTCATAGCATTTGGGCTCAATGTTTTGGTTGAGTAATAGATGCAGCATGGAATATGGAACAGAGATGTTGCAAATGGAGTTCTGAATACTAAGGATTCCTATATAAGGGAGTGGTGGTCCCTACTGTTCCTGATGCTCACCTAACACTCCATTCTAATTCCTGCTGTGTGATGGAAATAAAGCTGTTAGCCTTCTTGCTCATAAGTGTGGTAAGTCCGGGTAACTGCAGGTAAGTTGGGTAAGGCAAGGAAGTGATTCAGGGCCTTTCCGCATCAAAGCTTGGGATACTGAATAAGAGCAAGGCTGGTCTTGCTCTATTATAAAGTACCCTNGTCTCANGAGAAGCACATCTTCCCGGTCCAGTGAAGTCGTCTACTAGGCTGCCTGTATCTTGACATCTAAACAGCATTGACCTAGAATCTGCTTCCAATTCCTTGCATACTTAGAATCTATGAATTCTCTTCTTGCTGTCATAGAGATGCCTCTATTGTCCTTTCTTTCTCCTTTTGTTCTTCTCTCTCTCCCTTCCTCCTCCTCATCTGCTTCTTTCAGCTTTCTTCCATATTTGGAACATCTGTGTTTCAAATCACATATCGTAGTGGCCCAGTTATGAACTCAATTTCTTTTCAGGTTTAACATTTGCTGCCCCATAAACATGCGCTCTCCAAGTCATAGTGAGTTTTATAAACGAGGCAGTGAAGTTGAGTCACATAACAGGAATGGTGAACATAAGTATGGTGGATGTCTAATGACCCCTCTCTAGAGACTTAATGTTTTCCTTTTACTTCTCACTATTCTGTAAACATCATTCCCATTTTCTTTTGGTGACAAATCCCACAAATTGCTCATTTTTCTAAACAAATTAATTATAATGCCCTTTATTGCTATCCTTGCTCTCGGATANCATCTTTCTTAAAAGTAAATGTTGTAGCTTTTTGAGGACCATTTCCTAAGAGAAATGATTATGTGTTTGGTGGTTGAACACTGGGCCTTAAAGGACTCCAAATCTTTGCTGAATTGTTCTAAGCAAACACTAAACCNTNTTCCCAGAACCATTCCTCCCATCATGGCAGCAGAAGTCTCCATTAGTCCAAGCTTGCCTGTTGACAGACACATTTCAGATTAATATTTCAATTAAGTTTCTATATTTGCATGACATTTAGGATGGCAGGCTGAGAATTTGAGTTTTATATGGCACCGTGTCTCATCAGCAATACTTTTTAAAATTAAANATTTATTAGAATGAGATTCCTTCTAGAATGAATTCCACAAAAGACCAGCATCCATTTTTATCTTGACCTNTATCAGGNCATTGCTGAGGATAGTTGTCTTTCCCTTCTANTTCTCGGTGTGNTCTTCATGTGAAGCTGGTGAGTTCCTATGCTCTGGAAATTGCTTCCCAGGAAGATTTGGTCAGTTGGTTGTTGTTGCAAGTTCAGATGGAAGCACTTTGACAGGTATGCAGAAAGATCACTTGTGATTGTACCAGGTAGAAGATGATGCTCAGCTTAACCAAACTTTCTGGATAAAGCCTGTGCTAAATAGTCTGCTATTGTGTGGCATGACAGTTCACCTCATCATGACAGTGACCAAATGCACCATTTTAGGACGATTATTGCTTTGCTTGGTCATATTCACAAACTCATTTTATAACTTAGTTAATTNAAGATATTAAAAAACAGGAAAAACAAGATGAAAATGAATAAAATAGTCACCATCCTAGGAAAAATGTAATATATGATTATATAATATGCTCTGNAAATATAATGTAAGGTTTAATCCGACTATAGAANCTTAGTAGAACAGTTTTTGGAGATTTTAAATATCTCAAACAATCTACATATGGTTTTATATTTGTATTCTCTGGATCCAGGAGATTTGTGCAGATCAAGTTGTTGTAGCATTATTTATGGAAAGATGAATATAAAACAGAACTGCTCAACCTTGTGAGTGACACTCAAAACAGCCCCAGTCGGTGCTGCAGTGGTTCTGTCAGGGCAAAAGCAATTCTTTACTGTCGACACTTCAGGTCCATTGATGATTCACTGCTGGATAACATTATGAGACTGCTTGCCCCTAAGATCNCCACACATTAAATAGAAGAAAGTATGAATTACTTGACGGTGGGTTATTGTAACANGAGTCATGATGGGCCATTGAACATGGTTAGTCGTGCATATCTTTCCTTATCAATTTTCAACAAACAGAGAAGTATTGTTATTATTAGTAGTAATAATAACAATAACAATATAATTTCACTCTAACCCACAGCATTATGGGAACTCCTCCAGAGAAGAAATGAAAAAGGCAGGACCAGTCTGTGGGCTGAGGCAGGATACCAGCTAAGAGAATAAGGCTGCTTNGTTTCTTCNCTTGTGAAAAAGGGACTAGAACACCTATTCTNTGAGTAGGTGACAGCCTAGAATCCCTATACAGGTGTCATTACCCTGGNAACCAATGTTGGACAGCTTCAGCACTGTTAGGAAAGAGTCCTTCTCAATNTCAGGTNGAGCCTACCTCAATTGTCAACTTCCTCCCCTTCTGATCTTCCTCATCTCTCTCTTCTTTCTCCTTTTCTTCCCCCTCCTCCTTTTCTATTCCTCCTCTACTTTCTCCTTCTCTTCTTCCTCTTCCTTCTCCTCCTCCTCTTCCTTCTCCTCCTCCTCTTATTGTTTTGAGATAGGGTTTTTATGGACCTCAAGATGGCCTAAAACAACTCTCTATGTAATAAAGGATAATCTTGAACTCCTTTATCCACCTGTCTCTACCTCCCAAGTTCTGGAATTGCAGGCCTGTGTCCCCCCACTGGTCTATGTGGTGCTGAGGACCAAACCTAGGGCCTCATACATTGCTAAGCAAACAAACAACTGAGCCTCATCCCATCCCTGGTCTGATTCTGAATAAAGGAAGATGACACAGGCTGATGCAGGGCACTAACAGTGTGAATAGTTCTGAGAGAGATAGGCAAGAAGAAAAGAGGCCCAAGTGCTTCAGTGCCCCAAGCCCTTAGCTGAGCCCTTTTAGTCTCTCTTCCTGTAGTGAGGTAGAGGGCAACAGAAAAGCAGCATTCTTAGTAGAAAAACCACTGAGCTTGCTTCTGTCTGGGAAACTGAGGGAGGTGTGGAGGTCTAGTGTGATGCTGCCACTGTTTGATGGTTTGCAAACTCATGTGCTGGACACTTCATGTCCAAGGAAACNAAGAACTGAGATATGAGGCTCAGTAAGAAGTGACCTTGTCCACATCAGTAGAAGAATACCATTTTCAAGACATGTTCTCTGCAGAGTGGGTTTGTCACACAGACGAATCAATTCCCCCTGATCCCTTGCCCTCCTGCCTTCCCTTTCCTAC